>JARYGA010026382.1:0-18410 GCA_030545235.1 Helianthus tuberosus
TCTAGGCAAACTTTCGGATGTAGTATATACATAATTTTGGGTCACCATTGGTGATTACTTTAACATATTGGATTGTTTGGTTTTGGGTTCCAAATAATTTATCAATGGGTTAATATGCGTTGAACTGATGAAGGGAAAATCAAGGCTCATAATGGGTTTTCCAAAAAAGCTTCTTTGTTCTTGCTAATGGTGTTGAAGAATTTTGTTTTTCGTACTTTAATTTTTATACTCTGCTGATCTTCTGTGTATGATTTGTTTTTATGACCAATCGTGTGTTGGTATATGTAGTTGATGCATACAAAGATGTTAAAAATTGGCTTCACAAGTGTTGGTTACGATATACTCCATTTTCTTTAAACGGCCCATTTCGAACGATACACAATTTCGTTAAAACTCTCTGTCCCAATTTTTTTTAACGACAAATTTGGATCACTGACGGACCACTAGAGTATCATCGTGCCACCAGATTATATCCATTTCTACTAGGCATAATGTCTATACACCAATTAAGAAGAAAACCCAATAAATATGGAAAAAAAAACCCTTGTGGGAATTGAACTTAAAACCTATTGGTCCCAAAGCCTTACCCCCCCCCCCCCCCCCCCCGCGGCGGGCCCCTTCAAAGTTGCGCCAATGACCAAGATGCCACTAGGCTATAAAGCCATGACACATTATGATCATTTTTAAAAGATCCTTTTGGCACTTTATCCCGCTTGACCCAATCTGCCCATTTTAGTATACTTCTGCAATGAAAGCTACTTGCCGAAAAATGAATATTCAGTATACTTCTACAATGAAAGCTAATCACCGATAAATGAATATTAAGACCTCGGTTTCGTTGTTAACTGGTATCGACTATCGACCACATCCAAGAATTAGGGGATTCATACTTGGACCAACTAGAGTATGACAAGTGGGCTAAAAAGTAACCCAACTTATAAAGATCAATAAATTGTTTCTATACGATGCCTGATTGATCTGAAGAAGTAAGCGAACTCAAATAGGTCTTATTCACAGGTAAAAGGGTCGAAGTTTTCACCTAAGACTAAAACATATACTCATCTTAAGTCTATAAAAGATCCAAAAACACACTTGAACAATTTTCATATATGATAGACGTCATGCAATTGAACTAAAGATACTTGTCACAAACTAACGAAAGAAATCATATCATATGTTATCAGAGTATTTCTACACCAGTAGAGACATTTTTTTCTACTGTCTTATATCCTACCTATATCAAACTGGCTACACTATTTTACTAGATTATATATAAAAAGACAATCATTCCATTTTAAACTCTTCCAACAGGTGAAAGAGGTGGAAACGAAGCAAAACGTACTGAATTCGGGTCGTTTGTCACTCGTTTGGCAACATACGTTGTGGATTCTTGATGCTGAGATGATTTTCTGCATTCCACAACTGATATACAAATGGCGAACGCTTGTAACGGTGAGACAGATGAATTATATTCAACAGAAAATATCCCTTCTTTAATTGGACAAAGGTTGAAGAAATGTTGATTATTCATCACATCCCCCTGTTGAAAGAATATTCCAGGTACATTAGAATCCCCTTAGCGACAATAACGAGTACGGTGTTAAAATTGGTCGTGTTCGTGGGTTGGAAATCGAACCCGATATGAACCCGAAAATCGTGTCAGACACATGAACCGAACATGACACGAGTTTTTACAGGTTGACACAAACACAGCCCGTTAAACCCGAAAACTTATATTTTAATACTCGAAAACTACAAAATTTACAACTAAAGACATTTTTATATTAAGATAATTAAGTTTAAACTATAAATTGGAATTCATTTCTCTTTTTATCTTAAAAGGTTGGCATAAACAATCAAGTCGTTGAAGTTACGACTAACCAACATTTTTAAAAGGAATTATAAAAATAAAAGTTAAACTGGTCAACCAGAACATGACCCGTGTAGCTAAATGTGTTCATGGATAAACCCAAACCCATGAATTTCATATTATGTCAGAAATTCATACCCCTAATACCGAGTGTAGGCAAATCGTTGAACCATTGTATTATAAAATGAGTGCCAAACACAAACAATTAGATGTACCTGAAAGAAAAGCTCAAATTGGCCGTTGGGTGAGTTTGATCTTCCGCTAGACTGCACCTGATTTGTTAACGTTCTCAACCTGCAGCCCAAATCCCAACCGCCACAGTCACATATACCCCCAGATCGCCATCTGTCAGTTAACGGCGAAGGTTTACCATTACTTGCCACACCATGATTTCCGCCAGGTAGAATCACCGTTGTGCTAAACCGTTCCTGATCCTCTTCATTCTCCACATTTCTTGAAAACTTCACAACAATTGCTGCATGTTCATCATACGGGTTCACACGAAACAAAGAGAACTCCCTAGTGTCAGAGTTATAAATCGAACGATTGGTAACCGTCATTTGAGCCGTTACATTCGGGGCATAACCATGTCCTTTGTCTTTTCTGCTATTAGATAACCAGTTCTTTTTCTTGATTTCATCAACGGTGAAGAACGTATAGATCCAATGGCTGCTGTTATCTTTCCCGGAAGAACTTAAATCCCTCACAGTGGCTGCAAGTACGTTGTTATTGTTTTCGATTGCAAACGTGAACAGAGGCCGGCCGTTCTTTACAGCTGACTGAAAAAGCGCTTGTCTTGTTGATGTCGGTTCACATGTGTCGTTTCTTGGATCCAATTTTGTTATTGCTTTCACTTTTGAATCTTCTTCCATACATTGTCGGGAATTTGTTGCCTTTAGATGGAAGAGTGGTTCAAATAACCGTCTTAATGGACTTGAATGAGAACGTGTAGAGACACGTGTATTGTTATTATCAGTAGTTGTTCTTTGAGAAACGGGCGATTCGGTTCTTTTTGTATTGCCAAAACCAAATCGCCGAATTGGAGACATATTTCTCAGTTTACTAGCAGTAACATTACCCGTATTAAAATCCGATTTTTTCGAAGAAAAAGACGGTCTTTTTACTTCAAAGGTGTTGCTTTTCTGGTACGAGCGGCTTTTTACATCCGTTTCACTGTTTACGTGAGATACCATAGGTGAATAAACGATTGTTTTTCGCCTTTCGATCTCATCAAGATCCCGTGTTCTATGAAACGGATCTTCGATCTTCATCTTTCCTTTCAAAGATACTGCACTGCTCGTATAATTTCCCGTATCAGACGAAGATGCGTTAAAATGAGATTGTAAGGTTACCCTGGGAGGTCTTTGATCAGAATAAGAATATCTTTGACCTATGGTTGACTGGGGAGTTGACCTTGCGGTTAAAGTTAACGGGGAAGAATAACTGCTAGACAGTGAACATTTATTAACATGCTGATATTGCCATTTTTGTAACTTCCCCCAATCCATTACGCCAAAATTCAACGCTTTATCTGAGATATCTTTTCTTGTTTCGAGATAACTCGGCAAATTCGACATATGCCAAACTATCTCATCTCTATTTCCAACTTCCGATTGATTTGAAGGTGATGCTGCCGTCTGTAGTCGCGTCTTCACCTCTTGATAATGCAAATCAATATACGACAGACGTCGGTTCTCCAATTCAAATTTGCTTCTCAACGTTTGACCATGTTTTGACCGGGCTGAGATCGGGTCGCCCATTTTGTGTAATTTAATGTCGACAAACTAAAATTGAAGCCGATTTTAATCGAGTCGAATCCGCCAAATCAACGCAAACCTACATATCAATCAACCAAAAAACAAATAAAGTAATGAATTATTATCCAAAAAAATGTTTTTTTTTTTTTTTTTTTTTTTTTTTTTTTCTGGCTGCTTTAAGTTGAAGTAAAAATCCACAATATTCATGTGAATCATATTGTTTGTTAAACTAGACAAAATTGACATGATAATCAACAACCTATAGGTAGCATTTCACATGATCATATTGTTTGACTATCACTTATTCACTTGCTTAAAAATTAAGATAAAAGTAAAAATAGGCTTAAAATTAACATCTAAATCAGTTTAAGAAGTTTAACCCTATTGGAAACATGACAGATTACATTTATGCACTAGACATACACAGTTGACACTTGACAGTACAACTGTACAAGTAAAAACAAGCTTCAAGTGAGCTGTATTTGATTGGTGGTTCTAGAGCTGCAAAACAAAGACAAACTGGAGTATATAGACAAGGAAGAAACTGAAAGTGTGAACTGATGGTCCTACAGTTTTTGACAATGAGAAATTTTTTTTAAAAAACTGCAGAATGTCACATGAAACAAGATTCCCTGAATAGTAAAATAAGGGTGAATAACAGTTCAAATTATTTTGAATATTTGAAACTCTGATAGGTACAAAGGAAACAGTACAAGTTTACAGATTAAAATACATAAATAAAAATGTAAATAAATAAATAAAGACTCAGGGGCCTGACCACATTCTCTTATCTTTTTGAGTTTTTCCCTTTTTAATTTGTAAAAAATTATAAAAAATATTGTGTAAGTAGAAACAATCTTGGATTCAAGATATGATTCAAAGGCAACAATGATTAATGATTATTTTCAAATACCAAAACCTAAAAGCATTTCCTAACAACTAACAAGAAAAAAGATCATTAAAGTGTGTTAATTTACCAATTACAGTTGAAAATAAACAAGTATATTCAAGATTCCTCACACACCCACCAAGAATATCACTTCAAAACAACTAAACTCATCAAGAATCATTAAACAAAGTAACTAAATAGCATTTATTCACATAGACATTTCATCGAACACTTACCGGACGTGAAAATAAGAAAGTATCTCTAACATTTCTCACAAACCCATCAAGAATATCACTTCAAAACAACTAAACACAACAAGAATCATCAAACAAAGTAACTAAACAGCATTTACTCAGTGAGGCATTTCGTCGAACACTTACCGGGGGATGAAAATGCCGATGGGTTCTTCGAAGAAGAAGAATGTGTATCGATCGGCGCACCAAGAAACACTAAGTTTAGCACTGCAACTGAAGGTTTTTGGACAGAAAACTCGAAGAACGCTGATAAAGATTTGACTTTTTATAAAAACCCAACGGTCCCAAGAAAGAATTTACAGTAAAAAGTGCCAAAGTGGTGTGATTGTGTGTGTGAAAGCAGGTGAGAGTAATTTAAGGGGGTGAATTCACTTTGAACTCTTGCAGTAATGTCAGAGAGAGAGAGAGAGAAGACGCGTGAATTG
Organism: Helianthus tuberosus; assembly: GCA_030545235.1. Taxonomy (NCBI): domain Eukaryota; kingdom Viridiplantae; phylum Streptophyta; class Magnoliopsida; order Asterales; family Asteraceae; genus Helianthus; species Helianthus tuberosus. The sequence goes on from JARYGA010026382.1 coordinate 5,196, forward strand.
GACGGTTGAGATTAGAGTTACAAGATATACATTATTTCTGCTTACACAAAATCAGTGATTATATTACTTTTATTGAACTTTATTTTTGTTTTCTATAAACAATAATGGTAAATATAAGCTTTAATAAACATGGTAACATGCGTGTGGGGCAAAATTTTTATACAATTTCATGAATGTGTGTTAAAGTATATGTATTCAAGAAGTTATTTACTAAAATTAATTTATAGGCATTGGTACAATTTCATGCATGTGTGTTAAATTATATGTATTCAAGAAGTTATTTACTAAAATTAATTTATAGGCATAGCACCGAATTAAATAATATTAGACATTAAAGTTATAGTGGAACGATTAAATACAAATGAGTTTTAACATATAAAATGACATTAATATGAGAAGAGAGAAGGGAAAGAAGTTTTTTGTTTTTTTGAATTTTTTTTACTATCTACTTAAGTATGATGTTTAATTGCAAAATGTAAAAAAAAGTTTGTAATTTTACACTACTAAGGTAATTATGTAATTTTTGTTGAGTAATTATACAGTTTTACATAATTACTCTAGTAGTGTAAAATCACGATTTTTTTAAGAATCTGGGCTAAAATACGTGATTATTAAGATGAGAAAAAATTAAAAAAAAAAAAAAAATCTTTTCTTCATGGTTTTTGTCATAACTTTCACAGTTTCACTTTGAGCTCCACCCTATAGAGAAGTCTTGTGGATTTTCGTCTTTTTACATCTTTAAATGTTAACATATTATTAACATGTGGTTGGGATCACTACATCGATAAGACGATAACAATCCCTCGATACATTTTTCTCATTCTTGGATTTCTAGTCTCTTAAGCCATTTCCCCTTTTTTTTACCATGTGTAGTGGTAACAACAAATAATGTCTCACCCATGGGCGTTGTCTGCCACGTGTAATCTAGTCATCAAAGGCACGTTTTTCACAAAGGGGCGTAGTAGTGATAATGCCCAATAATGCCCCGTCAATCATTACACAATTATTATTTTTTTTAATTAAAACTAATAAAATTAATTAAATAAAAAACATTACATTCTTAAAAAAACCGGAAATAAGAAAAAAAAAATCCTAAAAAAAAAAAAAAAAAAAACGAAACAAATAAATAAATAAAATACTATTAAGCTAGAGTCCGTATTTTTGACGGATTTGTTCCCGACGCATTTGGGCTATGATCAACGCGTCGCCTGTGAGATGGTCGATGGGTTTAGACTAAAATTCGATATCTTTCTCCATTTGTCTCGAATCTTGTATCACGACAAACTTTTTGTTTTCGGCGTTTCTTTCCTCAATACTTTGTAAACGCCTATGACCGAGATCTCGAATGTCCCGAAGGTGTCGATTCATCTCTTCGAAATCTTGCTTCAATATTTCGTGATTAGAAGAAGAGGACTCCGCTTTTTCCCTTATTTTTGGCATTTATTCTACCCGGCGGTCGTTCCAACTCCAAATCTTCCTCGTCGTCTAAATTAATATTTAAATTGACGTTACGAGCATCTGAGGTTGGTGTGCCGGGTCAACCGACAATGATGTTTTGGACGAATAGATGTCATCGTCTAACGCTAGACGTCATCGTCGGTACGTCTGCCCATTTGGGACTTCGTCTTAAAAGCTCCCAACATCTTAAATAAGTGAAATTGCCTTTCATAGCATTGTATTCTTCCAACGCTCTTGTTATAACATTAGCGTCGTTTTGGCCGTTTTCCCTGTTGTCCCAATTGCGTTGAAAGACCTCTTGAAACTGATGACATTTCCAGTTGATATCGGTCCATTTGCTCGAAATGGAGTATTCTTTCCGGTAATCTTCTTCTTTCCCCATAGCTTTAAAGAACGTTTCACGAATCTTTTGCCGAAAAACTGGTAATGTTTGATAATTTGCTACAAAGAAAATAAAAAATTATAATGTAAAATTTTACAATAATAATAATAATAATACTTCGGTCGAATAGATGTAAAAAACAAATAACTTTTTAAAACACTTACCAACATCGGGGGCCTCCGATGTATCTAGCCACGCACGTGCCAACGCATACTCCTCGTCTTTCGTCCATGCTTGGTAGTCTCCTTTTCGGCGAGGAGCGGTTGCATCTTTTTTTTTGTGAGACCTTTTCCCACGTTTGGATCTCTCGACAACGGGCTCGGGTTCGGGTTCGGGTTGTGTCTCCGGTACCGTTTCTATCTCTGGATTGGTATCTTGAGTAGACGGTTGCGAACCGCACATGGTTTGAAAGGTTTGAGGAACTTGAAAGAATGGTTGGGAACCGGCCGATGCTAATATTTGGGCGTACGCAAATACATTAGGATCCATCTCTTGTAGGTTGAAGCTCGGTTGGGGTTGCGTGGTGTTCGACCGATATGCGTTGGGATTACCGGGTCTCGAAGGCACACCGAATGGAGGTCGGAAGGGATTCATGATTGTGGGTGAAAAGTGGAGAAGTTTTTAAAAAATGAAGAGTATAGGTGAAAAGTTTATAAAAAAGAATGAAAAGTGAGATTTAAATAGGGTTAAATGTTGAATAAAAAAAATAAAATTTTAAATGTTGTTACCGTTTCTCAACGGTAATGTTTTGAAATTTGAGCCGGGCACAAGCGTTGTTTTTAAAACGCCATTAAAAAAAATCGAAGAAAAATGCCCGTAGGGGCCGAGGCAGGGGCGTTGTTTGGCGTTTTTGGGCAAAAAAACGCCCACATTCCAGACGACTACGCATGGTGTTAGGATCATAGGGAATTCTCGTAGTTCATTTCTTAGTTTGAAAAGTTTCTTGAATCTCTAACTATGATGATACCTATTGTTCTTTTCATTCCTCATTCACTTGAGACTAGAAGGTACGGGGAGGGTCATCCCCAAGTGGATGGGCTGCCACGTAGGAAGCCACATCCCCATCCCCTATGGGATGACCCTCCCCGTGGTGTTCGACCGATATGCGTTGGGATTACCGGGTCTCGAAGGCACACCGAATGGAGGTCGGAAGGGATTCATGATTGTGGGTGAAAAGTGAAGTTTTTAAAAAATGAAGAGTATAGGTGAAAAGTTTATAAAAAAGAATGAAAAGTGAGATTTAAATAGGGTTAAATGTTGAATAAAAAAAATAAATTTTTAAATGTTGTTACCGTTTCTCAACGGTAATGTTTTGAAATTTGAGCCGGGCACAAGCGTTGTTTTTAAAACGCCATTAAAAAAATCGAAGAAAAATGCCCGTAGGGGCCGAGGCAGGGGCGTTGTTTGGCGTTTTTGGGCAAAAAAACGCCCACATTCCAGACGACTACGCATGGTGTTAGGATCATAGGGAATTATCGTAGTTCATTTCTTAGTTTGAAAAGTTTCTTGAATCTCTAACTATGATGATACCTATTGTTCTTTTCATTCCTCATTCACTTGAGACTAGAAGGTACGGGGAGGGTCATCCCCAAGTGGATGGGCTGCCACGTAGGAAGCCACATCCCCATCCCCTATGGGATGACCCTCCCCGTGGTGTTCGATCGATATGCGTTGGGATTACCGGGTCTCGAAGGCACACCGAATGGAGGTCGGAAGGGATTCATGATTGTGGGTGAAAAGTGGAGAAGTTTTTAAAAAATGAAGAGTATAGGTGAAAAGTTTATAAAAAAGAATGAAAAGTGAGATTTAAATAGGGTTAAATGTTGAATAAAAAAAATAAATTTTTAAATGTTGTTACCGTTTCTCAACGGTAATGTTTTGAAATTTGAGCCGGGCACAAGCGTTGTTTTTAAAACGCCATTAAAAAAATCGAAGAAAAATGCCCGTAGGGGCCGAGGCAGGGGCGTTGTTTGGCGTTTTTGGGCAAAAAAACGCCCACATTCCAGACGACTACGCATGGTGTTAGGATCATAGGGAATTCCAGTAGTTCATTTCTTAGTTTGAAAAGTTTCTTGAATCTCTAACTATGATGATACCTATTGTTCTTTTCATTCCTCATTCACTTGAGACTAGAAGGTACGGGGAGGGTCATCCCCAAGTGGATGGGCTGCCACGTAGGAAGCCACATCCCCATCCCCTATGGGATGACCCTCCAAGCAATTTTAAGGGGGGTGGAGGATGGGGCCCACACCAATTATTTTTTATTGTTTATCTTGTTTATTTGCTTAGGTTTATAAAAACAATTCAAAAATTAAATAAAAAATAATACATAAAAGAAGTAAATTAAATCCATTACATAATATAAATAAAAATTACATAACCAAATAAAATTACGAATCCTAAAAACATAAAATTACGAATCCCGAAAAGGTAAATTGCGGAGACACCCATGAAGGATCGGTAGTCGGAGTGTAACCAGGCGTCGAAAAAAAGTTAGGCTGATTCGGGTTCGGGTTGGCATTGTTCGGGTTGGTATTGTTTGGATTGAAGAGATTCATGATTTTTTTTTTTTTTTTTATAAAAGGATGGAGCTTTTTATAAAATGGATGAGAGAAGAGAGAAGTGGGTAGATTTTGGATGGAGTATTTTAAAAAAATGGATGAGAGGTGGGTATTTATTAAAGTAAAAAAAACTTTTTTTTATAATATAGCCGTTTACCAACGGCTAGATTTCAAAAAGTGGGCCCGTCGAATCCGGCTGGTGGGAGACGAAGAAGACGCGGCGGGGCATAGGGGGGCGGTGTTCCGCCTCGGCGCCGGGCCTGGACGGGGCCACGCCGTCCCCCATACCGTCCAGTCTGATAACTTATGTAGGCGTGTGACATTGAAAGCAATGGTTTTCGCAGTGTATGCTTTTAGTTTGTTAGTTTCTTTGTTCTTTTTCCTCTTGATAATCTAATAAATTTGGTCTAACCACAATTTTACTAAATCTACTATTAATCTTCTAATCCCGAGAACATTAAACTGTTATACAAGTAATTCAATCTTATTTCATTGACGATTTCACACATGCGCGCTATGTTTCCAAGCTTTATGAAACCATTTCATCATGGTTAACTTTTTTCAAGTGGATAAAGGTTTCATCTCAAGGCTAGATAAACATACACCCAAATCAAATGAATATAGTTTTCCTGGTGGCTGACATGAAGAGAAGTTTGGCACATAATGCAGTTGGAGGAGTTTGGAGCCATTGTGGTTAAAATTTTAACCAAGAAATTGTAGTTTCACATGTTATACAATTTTAATTAGAGGTGTTAAATGAACCATGTTTATAGATTGATGAATGGAATTTGAAAATCTGAGATATAAACCCATAACATGTATATTCACAAGCTAAATCAAAATTTATTTTACATATTTATATTCTAAAAGTACAAATAACAAATAGTACAATTGTGTAAAAAAATAATCATATTTAAACTAAAACTATATAATCTCATGCTAATTACTATTGTATCTATTAAACTTTGACATAAAATATCCAATTCATCAAACATAAAAAATAAAAAGGTTAACTAGTCAAACCAACCTGTTTAATTATATACATTCACAAGTTTAACCTGAAACTAACCCGCACTTGTTGTTCAATCCCTCAAATAGGGGCAAATTAAACTAGATTAGTCAGGTACCAAAACACAAACAAGAAAATCTAGAAGCTCACAAGCATTTTATTCATTATCAAAGCAACTAAGAACAATCACACTTATGTTATGCATTTAGTCAAACCTGACCGAACACAAAAGGATGTCACACAGGCACTATAGACACTAAAAAGAATATACACATGGACAAGCTATAAAACGTGCAAACTCATATATTTTTTTAACCGGAAATTTCAATAGACTTGACATCAGGTTTCTTTGCTTCTTCTTTGGGCACCGTAATTATAAGCACCCCGTTTTCCATGGCCGCCTTCACCTGATCCATTTTAGCATTCTCCGGCAACCTGAACCTCCTTGTGAATTTTCCGCTGCTTCGTTCAACCCGATGCCATTTATCATTCTTATCTTCTTTCTCGACGTTCCTCTCACCGGTGATCTGTAAGATGTTTCCGTCTTCCACCTCCACCTTCACTTCTTCTTTCTTGATCCCTGGAAGATCAGCCTTGAACACATGAGCTTCGGGCGTTTCCTTCCAGTCCACACGGGCGTTTACCAATGCAGAAGTTTCCCTTGAAACATCAGATGAAGGTGAAACAGGGAAGTCTCTGATTGGGTCCCAAAGGTCGAGTGAAAAGGGGTCGAAGATGCTGCTTCGTCGGCCACTGAATAAGGTTGGGACGATCGACATTGTGTAATGTTGATTTAAAATGATCTGAATATATTTGGTAAGAAGAATTCGATTACTTTGCTTTGTTGAGGATTTCGTGATTCAGTTGATTTGGTCTGATTATAGTGGCAGTTTTTGGATTTTTATACGTGATTAGAGCAACTTCGAGAACTTTCTGGATGACTCGTTAAGACCAATCAGACATAGAAATATGAAGAACGTTCTTTATGTTTCAGTACTAGATACTTCTCGATCCTTCATTAGCAGATTGTTTTCCAACTTTGCTTCCTTTTTTTCTCGTTCTATTATTATGATTTTTTATTTTCATTAATCCTTGATAGTAATATATATTAGGCAAATTGGAAATACTGTAAATAATACTATCTAACTCAATTTGGCCGATAACAATCTCAAATCAGTTATTGGCCGATAATAATCCGAACTGGTCATTTTTCTTTGTAAAATAGTCCGCTCTTAAAATAGCTTAACGGAGTTAAGTTTTTTTCCAAATTACAAACCGATGTTTTAGGGCTTTTGATCGGAACGAGGATACGAATCGATTAATGTAAAACTTACCTCGAAATTGTGCTCGAAATGACTTGATTTTTGTTATTGGTAGTTTAAACACCCGAATTGAAGCACTGTTTTCGTGGGTTGTGGCAGTATTTCGAGGTAAGTTTTACATCAATCGACTCGTATCCCCGTTCTGATCAAAAACCCTAAAACATCGCTTTGTAATTTGGAAAAAAACTTAACTCCGTTAAGCTATTTTAACGGCAGACTATTTTACAAAAAAAGTTGACCAGTTCGGATTATTATCGGCCAATAACTGACTTGTTATTATTATCGGCCAAATTGAGTTAGGTGAGATTATTTATTTCCAATTTGCTTATATATTATTATTTTCCACCTTTTTTCTCATTCGATATTCAAATTTGCTAAATTTAAATAATTAAAATATTTATGTAATCCTAAAAGCACTTAAATCAAACACTTAGATTATGTGTAGTGGAATAATTTTGTGAAAATTTTTGTTATCTCACTATTATGTAGGTAGTGAAGCTTTAACCAATTAAATCATCGGAAGTGTGTCGTGATATAACTAAAAATAAAATAAAATAAAATAAAATAAAATTATGTGAATGGTTAGTGTGTAGTGGACCTCACCTCATGCTTCCTTCACGCCCATTAACATGGTAGCACCTAGGGGGGTTCAGAATTCGATTCAGATTCGACAAATTCGAAATTCGACTCGATTCGACTTCAATTAAAAAGGTAGAAGTGATGTCACATTTACTTGTTCGTGAGTGATCCAAATTTACCATTAAAAAATAGTAAAGATAGAAGTGATGTCACATTTACTTGTATTGTTTTTTTATTTTCAGCTTTACACTATATAGGATATACACTTAACTCATTTAACTTTTCATTAAGAGTAAACTGCCATTTTGGTCCCTGTGGTTTGGCTAGTTTTGCCACTTTAGTCCAAATTTCAAACTTTTTACATCCAGGGCCCTGTAGTTTGGTTTTTGTTACCATTTTGGTCCAAATTTCAAATTTGACCAGATTTCCCATTAATGACCTGCTATTTTGTCTTTACCCTCAGGGGCATTTTGATCATTTTAGATTTATTATCTCTTTATTATAACTCAATTATAATAAATCTCTCTCTCTCTCTCTCAACATACAGACATCTCTCTCTCTCTCTCAACATACAACTCTGCTCTCTCTCTAAAATACCACCACCACACCACCACCACTCCCACCATCGCATCATCCCCACCACCATCCCACCGCCGCCAACACCACGAATGGCATCTTGTGCAACGAGCAGGGCACGAATGGCATCCAGCTCAGCATCACCTGAGCTTACCTTTTGTCTTCTGCTTCGCAAAATTCTGCTGGTGCTCATCGGAGAACCATTCTTGGGCTTAGGTGAGGCACACTTTCCAGAACCCCCAACTTCGTTCCTTTGATTCTGCTCCAAATCCTGAATTTCTTGAGGCTTTCCAACAAAACTTGGGGGAGGCAGCTGAGCAAGAGGATTCACAATCGGACACAAATTAGCCCCGATTTCAACTTCAGTAGGATTTAAGCAAGGTGTAGAAGACGATTTCACTTCCAAAGAGACCGCCTCCTTCAGCAAATCAGACCCTTCAAGCGAAGTTTCAAGCACCGCACACTCCTCAGTTGGAGATAAATTGAAACTTTTGCAACTAGCAGACGATAAGGGGGTAAATCTGGAGGAATTGGCGGTTTTGGAGGGATTGGCGGCTGATTTTGGCCAATCAGTGAAGAGATTTCGGACATGAGGGTGGGAGAACCGTAGAGAGGGTTTCTAGAGAGAGAAAGAAAATTGAGCAAATGAAAAATCTTAGGGTTTGGGAGGGTTGGCGGCAGTGGGATGGTGGTGGTGGGGATGATGCGGTGGTGGGGGTGGTGGTGGTGCAGAGAGTTTAGAGAGAGAGTCAGAGGTGTGTTTAGAGAGAGAGGGAGTGTGCAGAGAGTTTAGAGAGAGAGAGGGAGAGAGAGAGGTGCTTTGAGTTTTTATTTTATTTTATTAATTAGTTATAATAAAAACTGTCATTTTGGACAAAAATGCCCCTGCACAAAAAAACAAAACAACCAGTTTTCGACAGTTAAAAATGTGGTTTTTGAATTTTGGACTAAAATGGCAACAAAATGCAAACCATAGGGACCCAGATTTAAAAAGTTTGAGATTTGGATTAAAATGACAAAAGTGTCCAAACCACAGGGACCAAAATGGCAGTTTAGTCTTTCATTAATTATGTTTTTCTTTAATAACTTGGTTCATGAGCTTTTTAAAAACAATGAAGACGTGATTGTTTTTTATATTTTTTTTTGGATGTTTCAGTATAAATTTTGTTGAAAACAGGGTTGTATCAAAAAATAGTCTTTTTTTATCATAGACCATATCATGTGTTGGTGCCATGCCGGTACGGGGGGTACCGTGACGAAGTAAACTAATAACAATCGAACTACGTCGATACCGGTATCATTGTTATTGTAATCGATATCAGTATTCATTTTATGGTTTCCGATCGATGTAAGAACTTGACTTTATTTTTTTGTGTTACATCAAACGAACTTTTGTGTAATGAAACCGTTGCAAACCAACTTTTTTTTTGTTTGTATCATAGGAGTTGTGTTCTGAATAATGTATTTTTTTGCCGTAACCTATATTGATTGCCAATATCATACAGCTAACGAAACGAAGCGACCTGATGCCGACCAAACAACGTCGTTACCGTTATTGGTGTTATTGGAACCAATGTCGGTATTTGCTTTTTTGTTTTCTATCGATTTAAAACACGTGTCTATATCACTAACTTAAAGTTCGATATCATTTTATGTTAAATCATAGTCACTAGATAAACTAATTTCGTTTTTAATTTCTCTTCTTAACTTCCTTTGACCAAATTTTTGTTGACAGATAGCTTTACTGAAGAAGGAAACCATGGCATCAGTATAAAGACTTTAAGATTGCTTTTATTATTATTGATGATTCTTTGATCAATTTATATCTTCCTAATTTGCAAAGCCGAAGACCGTGAGCGTTGTCATAGGAAGAGGGTTCTTCCTGCGATCATCCTCTGGCGTAAGAATAAGTACTTAATTAGAATGAAATTCACTGCGAAATGTACATGTAAAGTGAGAGCATAAGAGTTAGAGACTGAGTGGTCAATGTTACCTTAACTCTTTGACTATTTAATATTTATAGGAGAGAATTAGGGTTCATGTCACTATCACGTGGTGTGGTCCCCGTTGGTAAGCATAAATGTTTTGATAGTGACATCACGAATTCCATTGATCATGACTCATGAATGTATCTCCCTTGCTAAGTAGGCCTAACAAAATTACGCATTAGTCATCCTGGGTTATCATAGTGAAATGGATACTCCATTAGTCTATGTGAGTGGATTTCGGGTTACACCTCTTTATTTACCATAATCAATAATCATATCATATAACTTACAAAATCATATTAGTTTGGTCATCTCTAAATTTTTTCTGTCTAAACAACTCTAGTTATCTTTTATTTTTACACAAAAGTATACTTTATAAACTATATTTATTTTTACAGAAAAACAAACTTTGTAAACTATATAAATAGTTAAAATACAAAATAGGTATATTACCTAAAGAAGGATCAAATGGGTCTGGACTTAGGAGTTGAAAAGAACTGGAAAACAGGCCCAGCCCAGCCTACGATTTAAACATGTTGCATCAAATGGGTCTGGATTTAGGAGTTGAAACTTCTGCATAGTATGCCTTTTACCTATAGAAGGATCAAGACGTTTCTTTGTGATTCCAGATTTTCATTATCAAAGAGTCATCATGAAAGTTCCCGAAGGCTCCTATCCATATGTATATAAATCCTTCCTGCTCCTCAAATTCCATAACAAAACAACACTTGAGTTACCGAAATACAAAGTAACTCAATTCTTCGATCTTTTCACAGTTTTAGTAATTCAATAGCCAAAACATAAAAAAATGTTGATCATCCCAAGCTTGTTTGGTGGCCGAAGGAGCAGCGTCTTCGACCCATTTTCCCTCGACGTTTGGGACCCATTCAGAGACTTCCCCATTTCGTCTTCCTCTGATGTTTCAAGGGAAACTTCTGCATTGGTAAACGCCCGTGTGGACTGGAAGGAAACGCCAGAAGCTCATGTGTTCAAGGCTGATCTTCCTGGGATTAAGAAGGAAGAAGTGAAGGTGGAGGTGGAAGACGGAAACATCTTACAGATCACTGGTGAGAGGAACGTGGAGAAAGAAGATAAGAATGATAAGTGGCATCGGGTTGAAAGAAGCAGCGGCAAATTCACAAGGAGGTTCAGGTTGCCTGAGAATGCTAAAATGGATCAGGTGAAGGCGGCCATGGAAAACGGAGTGCTTACAATTACTGTGCCTAAAGAAGAAGCGAAGAAACCTGATGTCAAGTCTATTGAAATCTCCGGTTAATTTTCTTTTATGAACTTCAATCATGCTGTCATCATCAAGTGTTTGTGTTTTGTGTTTCTCGATGAAATGGCTGTCATAAGTTGTATGCTTTTGTGTAACTTCGATGATGATTGATGAATAAAATGTTTGTTAGCTTTTGAATTCGATTCATTGCACTCTGATGATGCAAAGAGTACATAATTACAATGACCAAATGAAATCTACGAAGTCATTCCAAGAGTGATGTGAAAATCCCCAGCTGCATTATTAGCCTAATTCCCAGTCTTTGTTAATTGATTTCTATAAATTCATCCAAAAAGATGACCCACCTCCTCTGATTTTTTAGATTAAGGTTTAGTGTTCATGATTTTTGTCATAAAGTTTAAAGGATAAATTAAGGTGAATTTAATTAAAAACAAAAAAATATGCCCCATAGTGCGTTTTTAGCTCGGTTTTAACCATTGAGGGAGTCTGTGTGGGGTGGGATGGGGTGGGTTAATATTAAGAAAACATAGTTTTAAAATAAAATCATCTTAAAATTTTAAACCTTCCCTAAAAAATATATTTTTATATATACAACTATATTAAAATAAAATGTTTGGTACTTAAAGATACTTCACATTCTGGACGATTCCGAAAGTAAATGAAGAGGCCTCAAAGATCTTCCCTAAAAAAATATATTTTTTATATATAAAACTATATTTTAAACCTTTCCTTTTGATTTTCTTTGTTGATTCTATCAAAGAAATTTTCCATGTTGCACCAAGTGTTCTTTGTTTAGATAAAATATTAACCATGAGGTTAAAAATCATGGTCCATGGATGCCTTTTGTGGCAAGGACTTCAACAGCAATAATTGATGATATTTTCATAGGGTGGAACAAGAGGCTAATCACATGATGACGTATGGCAACTGAGTCTTCTCCAACATAGAAAATTTCAAGTTTTCTCCGAAGTGATGTCGATTTCAGTAACAATTACGTTTTTGAATGGTCGAAGTGGTCCCGAAGAAGGTGAATATTTTTGTATGGCGTGCTCAATGGGTCGGATTGCCACTGTGGATGCTCTGTTCAAACGGAATTGTTTTAATGGTGACGATAGGTGTGTCATGTGCGGCGACGGAAGCGAGACTGCGGAACACCTTTTCTGTTCATGTGTGGTGGCTGTGGAGGTCTGGCATCTTATAAGAGTAGGTGGGTTAACATTGGACCGATTTTTGCCTTCTCGTTGATTGATCTGCTCGAAGTCCACGAGTTCTCCGGTTTGGTTTCTAAAGCGAAAAACATCCTCAAAGGTATCATTATGGTTGGTTGGTGGTGCATTTGGAAAGCTAGGAACAAAAGAAGATTTTCGGGCAAGCATAAGTCGGTGGCTAACATAGTTCAGGACATTAAGTCGCTTGGTTTCTTGTGGTATAGCAATAGGTCTAAGTGTAGAGATGTTTCTTGGGAGAATTGGGTTTCTTTTTCTGTAATGTAATAGGTTTTGTCGTGTTTTTGGCTGCCCTTGTTTTTGGGGGTTTGTCGGTGTGAATAATAGTTACCTTTCAAAAAAAAAAAAAAGATGTGGAAGGGGTGCGTGGAAGGGGATAGCAACAAAGCTGAAATTTTTAAAGTATAAAATAAAGGACTGGAACACTGCTGTAAAGATGAGCTCGGATGGGGTTGTTTTGGATTCAAAAAAGCAACTCCAAATACTGGATGAGTTAGCTGAAAATAGACGGCTTAACGCCGAGGAATTAGAAATCAGACCGAGGTGTCGGCATGTAGTTATGGAGGCGGAGCGTTTAAAGTAGTTAGACATTAAACAAAAGGCGAGGATTCGGTGGACCGTGGATGGAGACGAAAACTCTAGTTTCTTCCATGGCGTTAAAAACTCAAATCTCACTAACAACCGAATCAACGGGCTTTCTATTGATGGGGTATGGGTGGTTAACCCAGCACAAATTAAGGATAGCTTCTATCAGTTCTTTTCGAACCTTTTTGTGGAGCCGTTGCCGGTGCGTCCGTCATTTTCATGCCCGAATTTAACGTCGCTAACAGGTTCGGATTCTGATTTTTTGACTCAGCCTTTCACATTATTGGAA
>JARYGA010026383.1:0-14783 GCA_030545235.1 Helianthus tuberosus
AACACGAATTACCTAGGGTTACGGGTTTCTTAAGTTTAGAGAGAGGGTCAATGAAGATCTGAAACCCTGGATTCTCATAACCATCTATCCATCAAAATCTGGGTCTTGTGAGACAGATTTGACCAGAGATTCGACTCTTGAAAAATGCTTCTAACAATTCAATAAAGAAAATCAGATTCCTTACCTGGTACCAAGATGAAATCTTCTCTTGATTCCTCGAATATTCTTCAGCATCGCTTGGTGAGTAACCATAAGCTCATTCGGCTCCATCTTTCTATCCTTAGTCTACTTCGCAGCAAATACAAATCCTAAAGCACCTGTCCTAAAGGCATATCCGACATCAAAAACACCATCACGCGATCATATTCATTAATATTAACAGTAATTTACCTTAAATCAAACGAAAATCGAAGAAAGATATGATGGAACCAGAGGGAATTGCGAGAGACAGAGAGAGATAAAAGAATTTGTGGACTGATAGGTGGGTTTTGAAGAGGCATGAAAGCAACGAATGGTGGAATTGGGGAGTTTGTTTTGCAGATGTAGCCCTACTCCCTTTCTCTTTCTCTTTCTCTTTCTTTCTCGGTTTCTTCCCTATTTCAAAATGTTTCAAAACTTTAAAATGCCGCTCAAGAAAAACCTCCCGCTCACTTGTTTAAAATTCAACTTATTTCATAGGTCGTGCATTGTGCTATTGTACAAGATACTTTGAGACTTGTAAAAGTGGCAAATGACCATTTCTGCCCTTCGGATATGCATTATATATATAGTATAGAATATATAGTATAGATAGTATAGATAGTATAGATAGTATAGATAGTATAGATATAGATAGTATAGATTACTCTGGGTAAGTGGCATCAACATGTCCACATCCAAAGAAGACCTGGAAAAAGAATTTTCCAAATTTGGTAAAATTGAGGATTTCAAATTTATCAGGGATAAGAATACGGCATACATCGATTATGCCAGACTGGAGGATGCATCAAAGGCCCTTAAAACGGTGAATGGAAAGTATAAAGGTGGAAGTGTGCTTCGTGTCGACTATCTAAGATCCCACTCAAAAAGAGTAAGTTACTGATAAAATATAGGCATTGCAAGTTTATATAACCGTACATATTTTATCATGTTTGACTAATTGACTTTCTATGAATAACAGGACCCGGGTCATGATTTTCGTGATGTGAAGGAAGGTCAATATTTTAGAAGTATGGTCCCTCTTGATTCACCTTGGTTACCACCAGATGCTGTTAATCCTTCATATAACGGTGCCCAAAGGCAACAGGTTATACCCTAGTTCTAGTGTCTTTATATTAAAAACCAAATTATACATGCACTGTTGTAATTGTTTTTTGTTCTCATTTTACAGCATAACATGCCCTTAGAAGGAAATGAAGATCAACCAAGTAATGTTTTGGTAATTTCATATCCCCCTGTTGTGCATGTTGACGAACATTAGCTACACAATGCCATGATTTTATTTGGAGATATTGACAATATCACAAGTTTTCCGTCAAGAAATTATTCACTTGTTGATTTTAGAAGCGTAGAAGAGGCACAGCTTGCAAAAGACGGGTTGCGAGGTCGTCTTTTCAACGATCCCAGAATATCAATTATGTTTTTAAATAACGAGCATGCACCCAACAATGATATGTCTGGATTTCATCACCCTGGGACAAAACCTCATGGAATGTTTAAAGAATTCCCACCCCCGGTGATAGCAATCGGTTCGATAACGCCTATAAAATTAAAACTCTAAATAAAACGGATAGATCTAACGGTCTCTTGTGATACAGAAACACCACACAAGAAAAACGATTATGGCAAACTAAACGAGAATCAAGATACAGATACACCACTTGATTCTAATCTAGGCTCCAAGAACACCATTCAAGTTGCCACACTTGAACTAGCATGGAAGAATTAATTACTCTCAAAATCCATTGAGAAAATTAACACACACAAATTTCAAACTCATCAAAAACTGCCTTTTCATTAGTGTGGAACCCATACATATAGCAATTACAAAA
Source organism: Helianthus tuberosus (assembly GCA_030545235.1). Taxonomy (NCBI): domain Eukaryota; kingdom Viridiplantae; phylum Streptophyta; class Magnoliopsida; order Asterales; family Asteraceae; genus Helianthus; species Helianthus tuberosus. Next base: position 2,031 of record JARYGA010026383.1, read on the forward strand.
TAACTTCTACTAACTACCTAGACCACTACTAAATAAATTAATCAAAAGTGAGAAAATAGCATAAACTAAAAGAAACTAAAATACTTTAAATGGGAATCGTGGGCAGTTGGCTCAAGGTGGCCCATTCTTCACGTAGGCATGAGGTGAATGCATATGCATGGGTTTATTCCGGGTTACAGAGCGACATACATGGGTCGGATCAAAGTGGATTGTTTGACCGTATGTATATCACCCGGGCCTACCAATGGATGCATATGGTCATCCTGTACTAATGCCAGCTAGACCACCTTTTGGTCCTCCAGATAGCTTTGATCCTCTACTGCAAGCTCCAGAGTTCAACCCAATGGGTGTTCCTAACTGGAGAAGCCCGAGACCCACCAGGACATCTCATGGGACATGGGATGTTTTTTATGCAAGCCAATTGCATCGGGAACCCAAAAGGCCGAGAACTGGTGGTAATACACCCTTAAGAGAGATGAAAGATCAGGGCGTGTTGAGCCCTGATCCTGCTTATGGTGGTCCCACAAAATTTCCAACCCGTAGGGCGGAAAAGGGTCGACCCGGTTCTGATTATATTTGGCGAGGCGTTATTGCTAAGGGTGGAACTCCTGTTTGTAATGCTCGTTGTGTTCCTATCAGAGAGTGGGTTGGATACGATATGTAAGTGATTTTTTTATTACCGAAATAGAGTTAACATTCTGAAAACTAATGGAACATCTTAACGTTTGTGATTTTGAAACTGCAGCCCTGAAGTTGTTAATTGCTCAGCTAGAACAGGACTGGACATGTTGGCAAAGCACTATACAGATGTTGTTGGATTCGATATTGTTTTCTTCTTGCCTGATAGTGAAGAAGATTTTGCTTCTTACACAGAATTCGTACGCTACTTAGGTGACATAAATCAGGCCGGGGTTGCTAAGTTTGATGATGGGACCACTTTGTTCTTGGTCCCACCTTCTGAGTTCCTTTTAGAAGTTTTAAATGTATCTGGGCCTGAACGTTTGTATGGAGTCGTTTTGAAGTTCCCTCAACATGCCTCTGCCAGGTCATCCCAACCTCAATTTATTGATAAACAACAAGTTCCTTCTCAAAATGAGTATAATGTTGTTCCCAGTGGGGAGAAGGTGCTGCAAGTTGATTATAGTGGGGTCCCACATGATGACTTGAAGTCAAACCCGAAGTCAACAGGTCCATCTCATAACCCCTTGGCTCCCCCTTCCCCCCTCCCCCAGCTGTCTCCGCTCCTACCCCGCAAACTGGGCTTGCTTTAACACCTGAACTTATTGCAACCTTGGCTTCTTTAGCCAAAGGTAAAATTAAAGATCAGCAACCATCAGCAGTGGGTCCCCCTAATGAGAGACCACCTTGGAAATATGAACCCGAACTGTCCAACAATACGTTTCATGGTCAGCCACCAATCCTTCCCGGGTATCAGGGTTATCAGTCAAACATGGTCAACAACGTTCATTTGACCGCCGCAGGCAACTTCCCTCCGATGCAAGATTATTCTTTCGGTATGACACAACACGATGCGATTTCGCCACCTATGCCAAAAATTGGATAATTTGCAGTTCCTGTGCAGCCAAAGCAGCAATATCTACCCAATATCCCACAGGAGACGCACCCTGGCTCGGTTTTACAGGCTGGAGCTAATCCTTATGGTGCTAATGTTTACCAGCCACAAAGACCTGAGAATCCGGGTATGCGGCTCCCTGAGCAGATGCAGCAGCTACAGTCCGCGTTATATGCTGCAGGTCAGCCACCGTCTGATTTTGATGCTTTTGTTGAATAACTAAAAACAATATTGTGATAATAGCACTACAATTATTTATTTTTCAATTTATACAATTGTTTTTAAATTAAATTATCAAAAGAAAGAATATATAAACTTAGTATTACATTACAAAACAAAGAATGTATGCCTCAAGAATAAAAACAATACTTCACCAACAATAATGAACCTATAAAATTTCAAAAGCACCTAAATTTTTACCCAGAATAAATTGCGACCACGAACACAAGATTTCATACTCGACTTTCTGGAAACCGGCATCTGCGATCGTTGAAGCAAAAACCTCCTATAAAAGCGCAATGTTTTGTAATTTATCTCTCATTTTAGTCTAAAAGTAAAAGTTTACAAATGCTGCTAATGGGTAACATTCAACAATATAGATTATACCTGAGGTGGAAAACGCCACACACTCTCCACTAAGTACCGATAAGAATCAGGGTCTCCTGCAACAAACTCTCCTAGAACTGGAATAACTGAGAATAAGTGGTAATCATACCTGATGAATAAGCAAACTAGTATATATCAGAGTAAAAAAAAATTATAATTAAAAACTACCACTCTGAGAAAAGAGTCCACTGTTGACTTTAAAAAGTAAAAACATAATATATGCATCTTTTGTAAAAAAAATCAAGAATGTGTCTTTATATATTCTTTTGCTTTAACTAAAAGAAATTGCCATCGATTTAAAAGTTACAAACCTAATATGTACAGTAATTTGCTTGACACACAGTCACATGTTGAGGAATTTATCATGTTCAAAGTTACAAACTTAATAGTACTTACAGTTGCTCGTGTCATGTAGTAGATTTACCGGTTTTCAGCAAGAAAGTCAACTCTTATAAAGGGAAATGGTGTTATAACAAGCAACTGAAATCAAACCTAATCAGATAAACTACATGAGTTATCCCCATTGGCCTTGTTCTTTTGCTCCTATGATCAGAATCCGCAGGTGGAGGAGCAGGACTTACTACCACTGATGAACCAGAAGTCCAAAACTTGCAAAGAGCATCATGCATTCATGCTGATTTTGGTCACCCCCAGCTGGAGTCAACACCTTTAGGGTCTGTTTGGTATGGAGTAATGGATTGGACGAAGTAATGGAATAGACTAGGTAATGGAATGGCTGAGGGAATGCAATGGATCATTACCATTCCATGTCTTGTTTGGTTACCATGTGTGAATGGAATGAATTATTATTGTGTATTGTTCGGTAGGCAAGAAAAACGGAGTAATAAAATAAGTGATGAGTGGTGGTGGTGGTCGGTGGTAGTAATTGTGGGTGGTTATAGGTGGCGGTGGTGGATGTCGGCGGCGGCGATGGGTGGTGGTGGTGGCGGCGAGTGGCGGTGGCGGCGAGTGGCGGTGCGGCGGTGATGATGAGTGGTGGTGGCGGAAAGGTGGTCGTTGGTGGTGGGTGGCAGCAGAGGTGGCGGTGGGTGGCGGCAACGGCGGTTGGTGGTGACGGTGGTGGTGGCGTCGATGATGGTGGTGGGCGGCGACGGCGAGTGGCGTTGGCGGTTGGTCGCGGTTGTGGGTGATAACGGTGGCGGGTGGGTGGCGGCGGCAACGGTGGCCGTCGGGTGAGGTGGTGGCGGGTGGCGGCGATGGCGTCGGTGGTGGGTGGTGGTGGTTGTGGGTTTTGGCGAAGGTGGTGGGTTGTGGTGTTGTTGATGAATGGTGCAAGATGGGATGGAATGGAAAAAAAACATGGGGGGTGGAAGGAATGATTGTGAGGGAATGGAATGCCTTTTGGAATGGGTGATTCCATTCTATTGACCAACCAAACACCATTTTCTTCATTCCCCCGTAATCATCCATTCCATTCCACCTCTCATTCCTGCATACCAAACACTACCTTAGGCTTAGAACCACAATTCATTAGGTTTTCACATCAGCGACTAATGACCCATTTGCTTTTAAGCTACCTTTTTTACTCATATGACGTGTCTGAAATAGAAGTGTAAATAAGGGTAAAAGTTAGATTTACAAATAACTTCCTCTTAAGAAAAAGAGGTATGTTGGGTAAATGATACCATCATTCGGCATGGTCAACAATGGAATTAGAGGTTGTGGCGCTTCGGTATCCCTGCCCTTAAATTATCAAAAAACACAAGGCTAAGGGTATCCGGGGCACCCATCGGGGACTCCATCGGTGACCACTTTCCCCGATCGGGAACACCGCCGCCATCGGTGCGGGGACCCGATTCGGGGGGTGGTTTCGGCACATGTCCACCGTTTGAATTTTGCACGCATATTGATGAACGGTCTCATTTGAACGGTCGATTTAAAAAAAAAAAAAAAATTCACTTTTTAAACAAATATAAATAACCACACCCACTTCACTATTTTTTATACTCTCAAACCACACCCACTTCTTATTTTTTATACTCTCAAACCACACCCACTTCTTATTTTTTATACTCTCAAACAACACCCACTTCACTAAATGGATCCCAGGTTCCCGATTTTTCCTCCCCTACCCGACTTTCCCGAAGATGAAGGTGAACCGTCAAACGATAGTAGCTTAATTTTCTTCCAAAATCTCATCCAACAAGCGGAGCTACTAGACACGGCATCGTCTAGAAAAAAAAAGTTGTCCCTCGAGATCGTCAGGGTGGCCACGAAACACTAATGGCCGATTATTTTGTAGAAAATCCAAAATTTAATGCCGATATTTTTCGTCAGAGGTTTCGTATGTCCAAGTCTTTGTTCCTAAAAATTGTTAGTGACGTCGAAGCGTACGACGAGTGGTTTCAAGAGGGCTTGGACGGGAGAATGAAGAAAAGTTTCACGCCGTTGCAAAAGGTTACTTCTGCGATTAAACAACTTGCAACCGGTAACCCACCAGACGAAAACGACGAGTATTTAAAGATGTCTGAAAGGACCTCTCGTGAGTGCCTTGAATATTTCTGCCAGACGGTCTGTGCAATGTATGCCGGTGAATACTAAAGCGTCCAATGCGTTCCAAAACGGTGAAAAAGATAAGGTTACTCGTGTATACGTGCATTATTTTACATAACATGATTATAAAAGACGACGGAAGGGCGATAGCACCGGTACACATTCAAGATCCTCCAGTCGAACCCGTCTTCGCTGAAACAGCTTATAGCGAGCTCATTGACGAAGACACGCATTGGAGACTAAAACATGATCTCGTTGAGCATCTCGGACGTTTAGATCTACCTCACCTTGAAGTGAGTTCCGACGACGAGTAGTTTGTTTTTATATTTTTCTAGTTTGAATGTAATTTTTATTTTTCTAGTTTGAATGTAATTTTATTTTTCTAGGTTGTTTTTTTTTTTTATTTAATGAAATGTCTTTTATTTAATTTTTATTTTTATTAATATTTTTTTAATTTATAAACATGCATAAATAAAAATAAAAATTAAAAAATTAAAAAAACCCAAGTCACCTATTAGGGGAGTGCCGCCATCAAAATGTGGTGTTAGGGGAGTTGACGTGGCACTATCTGATTGGTGGTGTGTAAGAGAGGGGACTCACCTATTAGGTGAGTGCCCCTTGTACCCTAAGCAACAAAGCTTAACAGTTGAAACTATGGAAATTATTTATAATAAGATACTTTAAAGGATCAAAGGTTTTTAATATACTTCTATTATTTTAATAAACACAGGTTGCCCTTGCTCTGCCTCAATAAGTTAACCTGCACCATTTAAACCATTTTCATTATTTCATTATTCCACCTAAACATATGATTATATAATTATAATATTTTTTATTATGTGTGTGTATAGGTATTGAAATGAGAGTCTTCTGTCCTATGCAGCCATATGCATATTTTTCTCTTCATACCCAACACGTGCCAAGTTAGCAATCAAAACAGGCCAAACAAAATACCCTTGGGCGATGTAGCCAGCTACTTCAAGTCCGTTGACAGGTCTGACCTGTATTCCTGATATATCCATCACGGTTTTGTTGTCTAGCGACATATGTTGTACCCAACATGAAGGCCTTCAACATAGCACAACTGCACATATAACACACAATTATACAAACAATACATATTTACTTCCAAATTATGCAAATAATATATGATGCAAATAATTAACCAAATAAGAAAGAAAAATGATTAAATAGCGCAAATGAAAATGGTATAATCCAGTTTAACGGCAACAATCAATCAAACATACCCAGTAAAGTCCAACCGATAGCTAAGCTATCAGTAGGGTCTGGGGAGGGTGGGATGTAGGCGAACCTTACCTCTATCCATGGGATAGAGAGGCTGATTTGAGGGAGACCCCTGGTTCAACTTAAACAACGAACAAAACAAACAAACAACTAAATATAAGGATCAACATACTAGTAAGAACATGCACAAAAGAAACATTGATGGAAGAGTAACAAAGAATAACTAGGAGCATAATATGACATTATAAGACATAGAGGCATAAATACGAATATACAATAACATGTAAAGTGCGCCTAAATTATAGGAATATCAGAGTCCCTACTATAGAGCCAAGACATCACTATATACCCCTTCCTACCCATCCTTAACCTTAATCCTACGCCTCCACAAACTCCTATCCTGGATCATGTCCTTAGAGAGGTGCAACTCTAGTAAAACAATAAATAAAAATCTCCATTTTGGCATTGTATAACCTTTACCTTACAAAGATAAATTCGTTTTTAGCCCATTCTAACCATCTAAAATGAATATAGACTCCATTGATCTGCAAGTTTTCCAATACATCAGATAGAAAAAGCAAGCAAATAAATTTCACAATAAAAACTTAAAACGAACTGAGACTCCATTCTAACACTAACATATCATATTGAAATTGAAACAATAAATAAAAAAGAATAACATAAACCCGATATTGTTGTAGATTGACGTACCTCCGCAGTTCTCCCTCAACAGCAGGTAGCAGTGGCCTCACACGGTACACACCTACAATACCATACCAAAAATAAAGCACATACATCTCAACATCCATAATTTACTGAAATTAGTAACACGTCTGCAAACGAAGAGATTAACGGATGTTCTTTCAAACCTTTAATTCGGTTAATATCAGATGGCTTGATGAGGGAATTAAGCATTTTAACACATTGCGCATTCGCTCCGCGCAGAGAGAAGCTCTCAAGGAAAGGAATGTTGAGAATGAGTACCTCCATGGGATGGAGAAGCAGTTGGTACCAAACGGGGAAGGAACATTGTGTTTCATGAAACGAATTTGGGTTCCTTTGATTGGTGGTTTGAGAAATGTTATTTTTGATGAGGCTCACAAGTCACGGTACTCGATTCATCCAGGAGCGGATAAGATGTACCAAGATCTTAAGGATTTCTATTGGTGGCCGAGAATGAAAGGCGATGTTGCGATATACGTTGGTAAATGTTTAACTTGCGCCAAAGTGAAAGCCGAGTACCAGAAGCCTTCAGGTCTTCTGCAGCAACCTGAAATACCCAAATGGAAATGGGAATAGATTTCAATGGACTTCATAACGAAATTGCCAAGGACGCCCAAGGGCCACGATACGATTTGGGTAATTAAACCGTCCAACAAAGTCTGCGCACTTTTTACCAATCAAGGAAAAAGACAACACGAGTAAACTTGCTGAAATATACATGAGGGAGATTGTTGCACGACATGGAGTGCCTCTCTCAATTTTCTCTGATAGAGATGGACGCTTCGTGTCAAGGATTTGGCAATCCTTTCAAGAAGCATTTGGTTCTCAGCTGAATCTGAGCACTGCATTTCATCTGTAGACAGACGGACAGAGCGAACGAACTATTCAAACTTTAGAAGACATGTTGCGAGCTTGCGTAATGGATTTAGGTGGAAGTTGGGACACTCACCTACCATTGGTTGAATTTTCATACAATAACAGTTACCATGCAAGCATCCAAGCCGCACCGTTCGAAGCTCTCTATGGGCGTAAGTGTCGATCACCCTTATGCTGGGCTGATGCAGGTGATAGGAAACTAGTTGGTCCGGAATTGGTCCAGGAAACGACAGACAAGATTGCACAGATCCGAGAGCGCATCAAAGTGGCTCGTGATGGACAAAAGAGTTATGCGGACCTGAGAAGGAAACCTCTGGAGTTTGAGGTTGGTGATATGGTTTTGTTGAAGGTTTCACCCTGGAAGGGTGTGGCACGCTTTGGGAAGCGTGGAAAGTTGAATCCACGATACATTGGTCCATTCAGAATCCTGCAAAGGATTGGGCTTGTAGCATACAAATTGGACTTACCTGCTGAACTTAATGGCATTCATGATACATTTCATGTATCTAATTTGAAAAAGAGTCCAACTCAAGAAACAGTTGTCATTCCTGCCGACGAAGTTCATATTGACGACACACTCCACTTTACTGAAGAACCTATTAAGGTTACGGATTGGAAAGTTAGCAAGACACGCCGGAGTAGTGTCAAACTCGTCAAGGTTCGATGGAATGCACGACACGGGCCAGAATTCACGTGGGAGCGTGAGGATCGTATGAAGGAAAAATACCCACATTTATTCCCCAAGACCCCTGCATCTAGTAGCAGAACTAAAATTTCGAGATGAAATTTCTCTAACAGGGGGAGAATGTGACAACCCTAAAAAATTACAGGTATCCGTACAATTAATTAATATTAAATTGGTGCTTAATGACTGTGCTTGATTACAACTGCTGGTTTAACTGCTTTCTGATTCTGTTACGTACATACATATGCATCACATTCATACTATCACTCCATTTATTACACACAGACTTTAGTGACAAACTTGATGCACAAAGCACAGTTAGCACAGTGAGCGGATAACTCAGACACATGCTGACAATGCCAACACATAGACAGACACTATATTGAGGCCCAGTATGAGCCTGGAATAAAGTATCACACTAGGGTAGTGTGTAGGGAAATGAGGACCATAAAACTGCGTCATTAGGTGATAGTTTAGGTGCCGGAATGTGCCTAAAACCCACTTTAAGTGCAGAATTCTGCACTTAATAGCAAAATTCAGCATTTAATCATGCTAGTCACTTGCAAAAATATGGCAAAATGGTCCTGTATACTTCCCTAAGTGCCGGGAATTCATTGTGACACAAAAAGCTATATAAAATACACTTTACGGAATAATTAAGCACTTTAACGGAACAATACCAAACCGAACAACCGGACATTACCCGGAACACTAAAATATTATCAGAAACATTGTTACACCTTTTCTGAGCTAGTTATGGTCCCCGAGCACTATAACACCTTACATAATACCCGGTACACACTAAACACTAGACATAACATTAAACTCCCACTAATTAACTTATTTACCCACAAATTTACATCTTACCCCCCCCCCTGTGTGTAACCGTCCCCATGGGACCCCCTTTACAAGATTTTTGTAAATTTTGCCAATCCCCATATAACTACCTAGGAAATGTGAAGTTCATGATTGTACTTCCACTAAACATTAATACTTACACTTAGCACCCCATGAACACCTTCTTACTCTCAAATCTTTCATCTTACCCCTTCCCCCTTGGTTGGATTCGGTTCATGCATGACCCCACCACAAGACTTTTGAAATATTTCCTTATTCCCCATAACATCTTTTCTTGGTTTTAGTAAAATCTTGTGTGTACTTCAAGAAGCATAAGACCCAATGGATATTAGAATTTGTGTATTAATAACCATCATCATCTTCCACTTATCAAGACACCACAACAATTCCTTTCCCCCTCTTACAAGCCTACAGCCGAACCCCCTTGTCACCACCATCAAATTTTCGATTCTTGTTCAAGTGCTCCAAGCTTACCTCAAGGTGTATCAAGGTGAATCACGAAGTGTGGAGCTCACGGATCGTCAAGGACCTCCCTCGTGTGCTTTTATCCACCCGTTTTTCTCTAGTGTTTCTTCCCTAGCTTAAAAGCTAGTAGTAAGCTTCTTGATCCTCATTTATTTCATATTTATGGTAGTTAATAGTTATGTTATGATGAGAATACATGAACACTAAAAGATCATAGACAAAAGTCTTACACATAAAGCTAGCATGTTGATGAAATAAGGTGAACTCTTGATAAAATAAAGTTGTTTTGATGTTGTTGTTGATTATTTGATGATTGCTAGTGATAGAATGTCTAACATCATGGTTGAACTTGTTAAAGTAAGATTAAAAACTTAAGTTAACAAGTTCGGAGGTGATTAGTGATCTACATAAAAGAATCACCTCCATGTTTCAACATAAACTTGGTAACAAAGGGATTTCTTGAAAAATAAGTGAACTAAGTAAGTAGATAGTCGTATGAATTTTTGAAAAGAAGATGATATGCTAATAAGCATGGATAACTCCGTTTACGAAGGAAACTCTGGCGAAATTTTCTAAAATTCCAACACTTAGAAAATATTTTTCTAAACAAGTGTTACAAGTATATTTTATAACTTGTGTTTCGAATATAAACTTCGCCATAATATTTGTTACAAAAATACAAAGTGTCGGAGATTGATTTTGTAAATAAAAACGGGTAAATATATATTTAGAATATATATTTTATACTAAGACACTTGTGTGGATATTTGTATATTTTGTGAACTAGTTATATTATTTTAGGGTAAAATAATATAACTTGACAAATACCATGGAAATTACAACTCCAAAATGATACCAAAAATATCAAGGAATAAAATATTTAAGTTACATGTATAATAATGTGAAACCGAGCTAGAAAATGTAACTTATGAATTATTCCAGAAAAATACTCTTACAAATATATTCCTGGTAAAATATTATTTTGGGAACTAAAGAAGTAAAAATATATTATTTTTGGGAAAAATACATATATTTTGGAAATATGTTATTTTTGGACAAACGAGTTAAATATATTTTCCTAAGTGGGACTTAAAATATTTTTTTTTGAAACTACAATTAGACATGTATATCCCCATCATTGGGAAGGAAACGCGCATATAAAATACTTGAGAAGTATGGATACGAAATAGTTGCCTAACTATTATTCCTAAACCCTAAAAACAAAACTTAAGTTAAAATAATTATTATTATTTTAACAAGAAGTTACAACGAATAATATCAAAGTAACGTAACTCAAACCCATAAATACAAAAGCAAGGCCCGACCCGTTCGTCTAATGGACAATAGCACGTTGTAGGTTGTCGCGTAGCGGACCAAGTTTGAGTTGACGATACGATTCAGGAGACGCACTACTGTGAGTTCATGTCCCCCTTTTTCTCTTAACTGTTTTCAGTTTTATACTTCGGGGGTGGAATACATGTTACAATAATTACAGACGCTTTTATACATGGTATGGTTAGCTTAAGGAGGGTTTAGACGCTTAGATCATGTGAAAGGTGGGTACAACACTTAAGGCCATTAATCCTCGTTGTTAGGACCGAGGGACATGAGTGATAGATCTATTTGGGTGTAGCGAGCCTACACCCATGAGGCCGGGGCGGCCCATAGTGGTGACTGTGTCTTACAGCCGGAGGCTCGGTACAAATTTGCTAGGTTTTAGTACTTCCTACACCGTTTCACACATACCAGTGGCTTTGCAACCCATTGGTTATCTTTTTTTCCTTAATTGCTACATACCAGGGATTTTCATACATACAGACACATTACAAAGGTTTATACATACTCACTTACACATGAACTCGCTCAACTTTTGTTGATTTTTCAAACTACATGTATTTCAGGAAACTAGTGGATCTGGCGGAGTATGCATACGTCTAGCTGCGTTGAATAAGAGATGTCATCCAGGGTAGTAGGTTTAGGAGGTGTAACCCTTACCTGGACGGGTTACATGTCTTTAAACCACGTTTTATTTAAAGTCTTTTGCTGTGCCTCATGAACACGTTGTAGACAAGTATGGTTTGTAACTTATTTTAAGTGTCGACATTTTCAAACAATGATGTTATGGTATTTTTAAACTTAATGAATGGATGAACATCTTGTGTTTTTATCATATAGCATTGTTATGATTGTTGCTATGGTATTAAGAAGTCACACCAAATTAACTCACGCTTCCGCAAAAGCCAGGGTGTGATAGCATTTGCGTCTTTTGTAAATTGCATTTATTAAACAATATAATTAAAATCCCTAAAATCTCTCTAGTTTTCGTATATACAAGATACACAGCTGTTAGTGTATACACATGTGTATAGTCTCGCTAGTATTAGTTTATACAAGATACACATATTTTAGTTTATACAGATGTGTACAGTCTCGCTAACTATCTGTTTATACAAGATACACAACTGTTAGTTTATACACATCTGTATAGTCTCGCTAACTATCAGGTTATATAAGATACACGACTGTTAGTTTATACACATGTGTACAGTCTTTTATACATCTGTGTATTATATTCAAAAACGGTTACATCTGTGTATATTAACAACATATAGTATATTAGGGGGGATATTCCACGGTCCTCCCAACCACTGGAGTGATCACACTCCACAAGCTAGCTTAGCCACATAGCTGCCTGGGGTGACTACCTAACCGAGAGCGAAGGGCTTGGCCGTGGGTTGCAGACACCAAGATTCGAACCCGGGACCTCTAGGGAAAGGGTGGGTGAGGCTGGCCAACTGGGCTACCCCAGAAGGTTTAACATATAGTATATTATGCATGCACATGAGTAGATTCATATAAAACATATGAAATTAATGAAAAACAAAACATATCACATGTATGCAAAAATAAATAACTTCATCACATATTCAAAAAAAGAGTTAATACCAAAAAATAATTACAATTTCAATCTCAAAGAAATTTCTCAATATTTATTGAAAATTATAAAAAGTTAAAAACAATATATTATGATATCTATATATATGGATAATAAAAGAAAAAAACAATATTAAAATTAAAATTAAAACAAAATCTATGGATAAAGAAATGAATGAGAAATAATTTAAAATGTGTGAGAGAGAGAGTTAAGAGAGGAGAACATTAAGGGATTTTAATTAAACATACTTAGCTAATGTCAATCTTACCCTTT
>JARYGA010026384.1:0-20991 GCA_030545235.1 Helianthus tuberosus
GTAAGATACGATAATGATGAAAAGTTTATGTTATGGTCGGTTGATGTTGAACTAGCCGTATATTGGAAGTTTATGAATGAAGGTAATGAAATAGTTAAATCCGTCATGAACGGATTTGGTAAGATGTTTATGTTGCGATTATGTTTAATCCGAGATTAACGGATTATTGAAGGTTATGCATTGTCTCGTTTGGAGATGGTAGGTAATGACCCGTTTCGACGGGTCGATGAAAGTGAAATTATGACATGGTTATGTGATGACACGAATGGATGTTAGTTGTTATTTATTATTATATTGTAAGAAACTGACTAGTTAAACTTGATTTGCGATGTAGGAAAATCCGTGATTTAGGTGGCGTGGCAAACTTGGAGACGAACACCAACAGGCACACCATGGACTATGCGCTTCCGTAGTAGTAGTGTCGCCCTTTTGAAACAATGCTTTTGTTAAACTTTTACTTCTTAAAAAGTTGTCTTTTGTTATGTAAATGATGGATTAGAAACTTAGTCGGTTGTAACTAGATATTTTGAACTTGCATTTTGACAGGGTAGTTCGGATTAACACCCATAACTAGACTAGGGAAGGTGTTGATCTCGAACTAGCTACAAGGGCATTTTGGTAAAAATGTAAATATAATGCTTCTAGTTGCAAACTTAAAGTTTTCTATGTATTTTGGTTCTTTTGTAAAAAAAAAAGGGCGTAACACGAATACATGTGTTGAGTCCTGTGACGATGTCTTGCAGACAATGTCGTCTGGATCCCGTCATCCCTTACTTTCTCGTCATGAAAAGAGAGACAAATGCCTCGCTGCGATCATCGCAAAACAAGTGGCAAAAGCTGTGAGCGAGGTATACGAAAATGCCAGCAAATCGTCTGAGGAGTCGAAATCGAAGCTCCCAAAGCTACCGCCAAAGCTCCCTTTAATTTCAAGCAATTCAAGTCTTGTAGGCCAAAAGAATTCACTGGCGAGGGAGGTCCTACTGCATTATTCCAATGGTTTGACTCCATTGACGTTACTCTGCGATAGAGCGGTTGCCCTGATGACCTCCGTACTCTGAATGCTACCGGCGTTTTCCAGTCCCGTGCACTAGACTGGTGGACGGCCGAGAGAAACAAGCGAGGGAACGATGCAGCCTACGGTCTGTCGTGGGACGAGCTCAAGGAAGTTATGCTGGAAGAATTATGCCCTCCTCATGAACGTCAAAAGCTAGAAGATGAATTTTGGCACATACAGCAAAAGGAAGGTGACAATGCTGGTCTCACTGCTCACTTCAAACAGCTCAGCATCATCTGTCCCGACCAAGTCAAGACTTCAGACATGGCAATCAAGAAGTACATCCGAGCCCTGCCCGACTGCGTTGCTGATTTCGTGCAAGCAGCTAAGACTAAGACGATGGAAGAGACTTATCTGCTGGCCGCTGAAATCAATAACAAACGGGTTAAGGCTGGTGTCTGGGATAAGACTTCGAAGCATCTGCATCAAGCTACTACTACCGTACCAACTGCTGAACCCACCACATCGAACAACAAGAGGAAGAACAAAAAGAAGAACAGCTCCAGCAACAAGAACTGTGCGATCACTACTGCACCGGTTCAGGTTGTACCAGCTCAACAGCGCCAAGTGGCGGCGCCTGTGGCCAATGCACCCCTTGCTAAGCGTGCATACACTGGGCCACATCCGCTCTGCCCTACCTGTACCTACCACCACCCGACTGCCATCGCTTGCCGTTTCTGTGCCCATTGCAATATGTACGGCCACTTCACGACTAACTGTCGTGCTCGACAAGCTCCTGCTCATCAAGCTCTACTCACTGCCCCTCAGGGTCAACAAGCTCCTCCGGTACCCGCGGTCAACGCCAGAGCCTGCTTCGCATGTGGCGACCCGAACCATTTCGCCAACATGTGCCCAAACAGGGCTGTTAAACAAGAGCCCCATCAGCAGCAACAGCAACACCAGCAGCAACAACAACAAGCAGCACGTGCCCAAACTTTCAACATCAACGTGCGCCAAGCCCAAGCCGACAACAACATGGTTAATGGTACGTTCCTTGTGAATGGTATTTATGCATCATGTTTGTTTGATACTGGAGCCGATAATTGCTTTGTGTCGTTCGAATTCGAGAAGCTCCTTAGTCGTAAACGCTCCAAACTCTCTTCGACGTTCGATGTAGAAGTCGCCACTGGAAGAACTGTCGCCGTCAATTCCGTTCTCCGTGATTATACTCTTGAGCTCAACAATCACGTTTTCCCAATCGACCTTATCCCGATGCCACTCGGAAGTTTTGACGTCATAGTAGGCATGGACTTTCTTCGCGAAAACCATGCTGAAGTTGTGTGCTTCGACAAGATGATTCGATTCTCGCTCGCTAATGGTGATTTATTGTGTGTTTACGGTGAAACTACTTCGAAAGGCCTCAAACTCATGTCATGTATCCAAGCTAGCAAGTATCTCCTCAAGGAATACAGAGCTTTCTTGGCTAACATTGTAGTAGCGGAGAAGGAAAAGAAAGAGAAGAAGGAAGTGAAAGACGTCCCTGTGGTTCGTGAATTTCCTCATGTGTTTCCTGATGATCTCCCAGGTTTGCCACCAAGTCGTGATATCGACTTTCGTATCGACCTCATTCCTGGAGCCAATCCTGTTGCCAGAGCTCCTTACCGACTTGCACCATCCGAAATGCGTGAACTCTCAAACCAACTCCAGGAATTACTTGAGAAAGGCTTCATTCGCCCGAGCACCTCTCCATGGGGCGCGCCAGTCCTTTTCGTTAAAAAGAAGGATGGGTCGTTCAGGATGTGCATCGACTACCGGGAATTGAATAAGTTAACTATCAAGAACCGCTATCCCCTACCCCGCATTGACGACTTGTTCGATCAGCTACAAGGTGCTACGTGTTTCTCAAAGATCGACCTACGTTCAGGATATCATCAACTGCGCATACAAGAGGAGGATACACCCAAGACCGCATTTCGCACCCGTTACGGCCATTACGAATTCGTTATTATGCCTTTTGGTCTAACCAACGCACCCGCGGTCTTCATGGATCTTATGAATCGCGTGTGTAAACCATATCTCGACCGTTTCGTCATCGTATTCATCGACGATGTCTTGATCTATTCCAAATTGAAGGCCGAACACGTGCAACATCTATGTTTGGTTCTCGAGTTGCTTCAGGGGAATCAACTCTATGCCAAGTTCTCCAAGTGTGAATTTTGGTTGGGGGAGGTTCAGTTTCTGGGTCACATTGTCAATAGTCAGGGTATTCATGTCGATCCTGCGAAGATTGAAGCCGTCAAGAGTTGGATTACGCCTAAGAACCCGTCTGAAATCCGTTCTTTCCTCGGATTGGCGGGCTATTATCGACGATTTATCGAAGGATTCTCGAAGATTGCCGTGCCGCTTACCGCTCTCACGCATAAAGATCAGCCTTTTGTTTGGGGAGCTAAACAAGAAACTGCTTTTCAAACCCTCAAACACATGCTTTGCAATGCTCCTGTTCTCACTCTACCCGACGGAAACGACGATTTCATTGTCTATTGTGATGCTTCCAACCTTTGTCTCGGTTGTGTCCTCATGCAACGGAACAAGGTTATAGCTTACACGTCTCGTCAGCTCAAAATCCACGAGAAGAACTGTACAACCCATGATCTCGAGCTAGGCGCGGTTGTTTTTGCATTAAAGATTTGGTGACACTACCTGTATGGTACCAAGTGTACGATCTTCACCGATCATAGGAGCCTACAACATATCTTTGATCAGAAGGAACTTAATATGCGTCAACGCCGCTGGGTAGAGCTTCTCAACGATTACGACTGTGAGATTTGTTATCACCCAGGCAAAGCAAATGTTGTTGCCGACGCTCTCAGCAGACGGAACTATGTGCTCAGCACTCACAATGTCCAAGCCTGACACAATCTCGAAACCCTCATTCGCGAAGTTCAGCATGCCTGTTTTAATGAATGCACATTGAAAAAGGAACGAATCTATCATGATGGAGCCCAGCTTGTGAGCAAGTCAAATGGGATATTCCACTTTCTGGACTGAATTTGGATCCCTAAACGGACCGATTTGCGACAGATTATGATGGACGAAGCCCACAAATCCTGTTACTCTATTCATCCCGGTGCTGACAAAATGTACCAGGACCTTCGCTACAAATACTGGTGGCCGGGCATGAAAAGGGATATTGTTCTTTATGTCGGAAAATGCCTAACTTGTGCAAGAGTCAAGGCTGAACATCAAAGACCCTCTGGCTTACTCGAACAACCACCCATCCCCATGTGGAAGTGGGAAAGTATAGCTATGGATTTCATAACGAAGCTTCCGCACACGTCATCAGGTCACGACAACATATGGGTTGTTGTTGACCATCTGACCAAATAAGCTCACTTTCTGCCGATACGAGAAGACTACAAGGTAGAACGATTAGCCCGAATCTACACCGACGAGATCATTTGTAATCATGGAACGCCTCGTGACATCATCTCTGATCGTGATGCTCGGTTTACCTCGCGACTGTGGGAAACATTTCAAAAGGATCTTGTTACATCGCTTAATCTGAGTACCACCTTCCACCCTCAAACCGACGGTCAGACTGAAAGAACGATTCGTACTCTTGAAGACATGCTCCGTTCGTGTGTCATAGACTTCGGTGGTAATTGGGATAAATACCTGCCGTTAGTCGAATTCTCGTACAACAACAGTTATCATTCCAGCATACAGATGGCACCATTCGAGGCTTTATACGGAAGGAAATGTCGATCGCCTATTGTGTGGCACGAGATCGGTCACTCGCAACTAACCGGTCCCGAGCTACTGCAAGAAACGAGAGACAAAATTTTCCAAATCCAGGACAATCTAGTGAAAGCTCGGAACCGACAGAAAAATTATGCCGATAGACGACGCAAGCCCCATGAATTTGACATTGGCGACTACGTACTCCTAAAGGTTTCACCTTGGAAGGGTGTAGTCAGATTCGGCAAGAAAGGGAAACTAGCGCCTCGATACGTTGGACCTTTTAAGATTCTGGAAAGGATCGGAAAAGTCGCCTACAGACTCGAACTACCGGAGGAACTAAGTAACGTCCACCCGACTTTCCATGTGTCAAACCTCCGAAAATGCCTGGCTGAGCATGATTTAATTGTACCTCTCGATGACCTCCAAATAAACATTACACTTCATGGAGAAGCCTGTCGAAATCATGGATCGCCAACCAAGCAGCTCCGACGCTCGCGCATTCCTATTTTGAAAGTCCGGTGGGAAGGCAAACGAGGCGCAGAGTTCACTTGGGAACTCGAAAGCGACATGAAGGCGAAGTACCCGCAGCTGTTAGGAGAAAGTCTAGAGAAAGTGCTCCGAAGTGATTCACGGTGTGGTACGACTTACGGCTTAATTTCGGGACGAAATTCCCTCAACTAGGGGAGGCTGTAATGCCCCGTGTTTCCATAAGTCAAGGTAAAAGTCAAGGTCAAAGTCAACGACCGATTATACGAATTTGACTTATAGTAATTTCTTTATTTTATTTGTATTATGTGGAGTAAGTGTTGATTAATTACAAGTAATCGACGTGTTATTCAATCAACTTACGACTGTGAACTATAGGAAGTAACAATGCGATAAAGTTAATCAATCGATAATCAAGCTATGCAAATTAAATAGACATCGAATCGTGATACGAACCGCAACTCGACTTAATTTAGTTGTTATACGTGTGTGTGTATGCCTTATGTGTTACTTGTGCGTGTTTATTTATGTTGTGTTGTGGGAATCAATCGAACTCGAATCACAATCGAAATGGTGTGATAATTAGTGGAGAAAGGACAGTGCTCAATATGAGTAGTTAGGACTGAAAGTAATTTGACTAGGAAACCCTATCGTGTCGAACCGCTCGCCATCGAAATCGAAACACTAAAAATCGCCGCGTTAAACACTCGAACCAAGTGCCATCCGACCGGATAGCCACCTGGTGACAGGTCAGGTGCCATCCGACCGAGATGTCATCCGACCGGATAGTCATCCGGGTGGTGAACCATCAGACCGGACAACCCTTTCCTCTTTTGGAATCCTATAAATACCCCTATCATTGTCATCTTTTCCACTTTTGGAAATCCTCTGTCTGAACAGCTCGTGCTCCCCACCTTTTCTTCGATTTCTCTCAATCCAGGTAAGATCTCATCCTAAATCTTGTACTTTCTTGATCTACACGCACTCCTACACCTTTCTATCTTTTAATTCTTCACTTTTAACCGTGAAATCACTAGATTTCGGGTGTTCTAGGATGACGTCATCATGTGTTCTTGAAGAACTTCATATTTTGACCCCAATCCATCAAGAACAACCTAGATCTAACTGATTTCCACACAAACACACAAAGATCTTGTAAAGATCTCAACATACTCGCAGTGAAAAAGGATTGAAAGATGGTTTCTAACTTTCTTTCAACTCTTTTACACTCAATACACTCAAAACCGATAGAATCGGACTCTGTTCCAGTCTCCTACTCATCCTTAGTGTTGTACTAGTCCAAGGTCTGGATTCTACTCACGAGACCACCGATTTCGGGTTAAACAAGAACAACCGTCTTGAGCCAGTAACTGGCCAAACTAGGGTGATTCCTGGACGGTCTGGTCACTTCGGTCAAAATGGGGTTCCGTTGCTTAACACGTTGTCAAAACGTCTCGACAAAACGACAAACAATCAAAACGACCAAGTGTAAGATGAACGGGACAACCGGAACGAAACGTTGTCCGAACGGACTGCTGTCCGAGCGGATAGATCATCCAAACGGATCACACTTTGGGCCCCACAAATAAACAACCTTATCTGAAGTTTGAGTATTAAACGAATTGTTATCCGATCGGACAACCATCTGACCGGATTACTCTTCGGATCATGAGATACTAAGACTTTAAAGACTTAAACAATTTTCAACATGTTCATTAACAGGGTTGCCACCCGATTGGATGGACATCCGACCGAGTGACTCTTCTGCTGTGAACTTGCTTTCACTAAGTAACCTCGTCATTAAGTCGCCGTCCGACCGGACCACTGTCTGACCGGATGACCATCCGAACGGATTGTCATCCGCACGACTAACCGTCCAATCGACCGACTTGATGGATAGAGATACTTCAATGCTTTCAAAATGCTACAACGAAAACTTCAAAAGTCAAACCATCATACACAAACACATCTTTCTTATAGGAAGAAACAATCCACTCGAATAGTCATCCGACCGGACAAGCTGTCCGAACGGATGACCATCCGAACGGATTGTTATCGGCACGTATTGCCGTCCGATCGGATTACCATCCGACCGAACTGCTATCCGACCCACTCACACCTTGTATCGTTTTACGCGTCACTTATCGTTATGCTATCAAATCTATTCAGGCTAACCTTACTCGCTAAGCGCTCCCTTCAATCCATCAACCGCTGTGAGTATACTCGATCCCTTTTTGCTTTAAGCACTTTTGGGTGTTACATACGTTACAACTATTCGAATCACATCAAACACACTACTCAATACTATTTGAACGCTAACCGTTAATGTATGTTATACGTGGCTTATGAATGCTTGTTTGTTATGTTTACACATGGAATGTTGTCTACCTGCCTTAGCAACGATAGTACTATAGTTTGGACTCAGCACCCGTTCACACGGGGGTTGTTAAGGACAATTACTTGCATGGATTACGGTGGTAATCATGTATTGCGAACTGCCTCGGGCAGTCAACCCGCAGTCATTGGTATCGATGGATCTATGTCGATAACTAACGTGCTTCATTTCTCTATGTGTACGTGCTGGTTATGCGTAAACGAATTCGAACTCTATATGCTATTATCAAACTTGTATGCTCACCTTTACATTATATGTATTGACTTTATTTTAACGTATGTGACAGGTGCTTAGGATGCACACATGTTAGGAAGTCGAAGCTAGAATAAAGCTTTAGAGCCCAACAAATAGTTGTCAGTAGTAAATGGATCAAGGGTCTCTAGAAGTAGATAAACAATTGCTCTATTTTAAATCTGAGTTGTCAGAATAGTATTATTTGCCTAGATTTTTATCTGTAATAATTTGATTACTGTTTGAGGCATGGTATGAGGACATGTTATTTTAAATTGAATAGTAATGATAATTGTTATGGGAACTTCTGGACAATCTGTTTCGCTCAGTGCCATGCCCCGATGATTCCGCCATCGGTTAGGGTGTGACAATAGAGGTAAATGAGAAACTTAAGTTTATCGAGAAACCCATTCAGATTGAAGATAGAAAGATCAAGAATCTAAAACACAAGACACTAGTTTTGGTCAAAGTAAAATGGGATTCTAAGAGAGGACCAGAATACACTTGGAAACTTGAATCAGAGATGCAAAAGAAATACCCACACCTGTTCCAGTAGACCTCGAGGACGAGATCTAAAACAAGGTGGGGAGGATATAACAACCCCCTAGAACCCTTAACGTAACCCTAAACGTTCCTAAATATACCCCGTATGCGAGAAACGGACTCTGAATACCCTAATATTTATAAAAATCAAATAAAAACCATTCCTCACCTCGCTCGTGGGCCGCGAACCAGTCCTTTGGGTCTGTCGCGGGGAGCGACACTCGGTTACTTATCGAGCACCTGGTTCGCTACGTGTCCGGTGACAAGGCGAGCCTACACCCTTAACTCGACCAAGCTAGGGCCTAGCCTAGAGTCCCCGCGGGCTGCGAAAGACTTGGGCAGGTTTGTCGCGGGGCGCGAGCCGCCCTAGTCCAGCCCTATAAATTGAGGTGATCGACTCATTTGTTCAGTCGTTCAATTTCTAAATCTCTCTCAATATTCTGTAGGCAAATATTATAACCGCGCATAATACCCACTATAAAGCGAAGATCTGCTTCGTTGTAAGTATTATAACCTACTATTACCCTACATGATCGATCTAGGGCTTCGTAACGCATGTCAAGGCTTTGCCTGACTCAGTCGTTGGAGATCTGTCCCGTGTTACACCCGATTGATTTAGGATTCCGTAATGCATGTCAAGACTCTGCCTGAATCAGTCATTGGAATTCTGTCTCGAGTTGTACGGTTAATGTGATTTGGGTTATTTTACTAACACGTGTGCATTGTTTAATTTTAATAGATAATAACCAGGGGAATCACCAGGAAGCTATAATAGTACCACCTAAATCTACAATGTGAGTACATTCACTTTTTGTAAATCTTTTTTGTGAGTCAAAATGTTTTAATTACACTTAAATGTTTTTGTGATTCTACAATTACTACCGGTATGTTGGGGTTTTATATACAAAATGTGGAAGACGTTACCATTGGAAAAAAAGTTAGCCAATGAGTAATATGACCCATAAGTCAGGTGTTGACAGTACTGAATGAGTAATTGAATAGATATAAGCAAATGTAATTGCGGATGCCCTCAATTCTGTAAAGTTATAAAACTGTTTTGATTAAACTGGGATGCACTCGCCAGCATTTCTTGCTCAACCCAACCAGAACCAGAACCGACAAGTCGCTGCTCCAGTGACCTACGCACAGCCTGCAAAGCGTGCGTACACTGGTCCTCATCCTCTGTGCCCTACTTCTACTTACCACCATCCAGCTGGGATAGCCTACCGTTTTTGTGTCCACTGCAACATCTACAGATACTTTACAGCGAAATGTCACACTGGCCCACGTCAACAAGCTCAAGCTGTTCAAGTTCCTGCCCCGCGAGCTCAACCTCTCGCTATCCAGGGTAACCATGCAGCTCATGCTCCCGCTGCTCATGCACGAGCCTGCTACGTATGTGGTGACCCTAATCATTTCGCAAATTCCTGCCCGAACCGTGTGGTGAAACAAGAGCCACAGCAATAGCAACAACAGCACCAACAACTGCCACAGCAACAAGTAGCCCGTGGACGATCTTTCAACATCAACGCTCACCAGGCCCAAGTTGACAACAACGTTGTCAATGGTACGTTTCTCATTAACAGTATTTATGCTTCGTGTTTATTTGATGAGCCGATAACTGTTTTGTGTCGTTGAATTCGAAAAGCTCCTAAACCGTAAACGCGCCAACCTCCCAACGACGTTCGACGTAGAAATTGCCACTGGAAGAACAGTCACAGTTAGTTCCGTTTTACGTGATTGTACCCTTGAACTCAACAATCACGTTTTTCCAATCGATCTTATCCCGATGCAGCTTGGTAGTTTCGATATCATAGTAGGCATGGATTTTCTTCGTGAAAATCGTGCTGAAGTTGTTTGTTTCGAAAAGATGATCCGTTTTCTCTTTCAAACGGTGATCAACTCTGTGTCTATGGCGAAGTATCTTCGAATGAGCTGAAGCTCATGTCGTGCGTCCAAGAAAGCAAGTATCTCCGCAAGGAATACAAAGCTTCCTTGGCACACATTGTAGTAGCGGAGAAGGAAAAGAAAGAGAAGGCAATAGAAAAGGTGCTCGTGGTTCGTGATTTTCCTGATGTCTTTCCTGACGAATTACCTGGTCTACCGCCGTCTCATGATATCGATTTCCGTATTGACCTCATTTCTGGAGCTAACCCTATCGCTAAAGCGCCTTATCGTCTCGCTCTGTCCGAAATGCGCGAACTCTCTAGTCAACTCCAAGAATTACTTGATAAAGGCTTCATACGCCCTAGCACATCTCCATGGGGCGCACCTGTCCTTTTCGTTAAAAAGAAGGATGGATCGTTCTGAATGTGCATCGATTATAGGGAACTCAATAAGCTGACTATCAAGAATCGTATCCCTTACCTCGAATCGATGATTTATTTGATCAATTGCAAGGCGCTACGTGTTTTTCTAAGATCGATTTACGCTCTTGTTATCATCAATTACGAATTCAGGAGGAAGATATCCCTAAAACCGCTTTTCGAACTCACTATGGTCATTATGAATTTTCTGTTAAGCCCTTTGGTCTTACCAACACCCCCGCAGTCTTTATGGACCTAATGAATCGCGTGTGTAAACCTTTCTCGACCTCTTCGTCATCGTGTTTATCGAGGATATCCTTATCTATTCGAAGTTAAAAGCCGAACATGTGCAACATCTTACTTTGGTTCTCGAACTACTCCAAGGAAATCGCCTCTACGCCAAGTTCTCCAAGTGCGAATTTGGCTTGAGGAGTTCAATTTCTCGGTCACATTGTTAATAGTCAAGGTATTCACGTCGATCCCGATAAGATTGAAGCAGTTAAGAGTTGGATTACGCTGAATATCCCATCCGAAGTTCGTTCTTTCCTCGGATTGGCGGGTTATTATCTCCGATTTCTCTAAAATCGCTGTTCCTCTCACCTCTCTGACGCACAAAGACAAGCCTTTTGTTTGGGGAACCGAACAAGAGGAAGCCTTTCAAACTCTCAAGCGTATGCTTTGCAACGCTCCTGTACTTGCGCTACCCGATTGGAAACGATGACTTTGTAGTCTATTGCGATGCCTCTAACCTCGGTCTTGGTTGTGTTCTATGCAACGAGACAAGGTTATCGCGTATGCATCTCGACAACTCAAGGTTCATGAGAAGAACTACACAACCCACGATCTCGAACTAGGTGCAGTTATTTTTGCGTTAAAGATTTGGCGACACTACCTATATGGTACCAAGTGTACGGTCTTCACCGACCATAAGAGCCTATAACACATCCTAAAACAGAAAGAACTGAATATGCGCCAACGCAGATGGATCGAACTTCTCAACGACTACGACTGTGAGATTCACTACCACCCAGGCAAAGCAAATGTCGTTAACGATATTCTTAGCCGACGAAGCTATTTACATAGCGTTCGTAATGTTCATGCCCAACATGACCTCGAAGCTCTTATTCGCGATGCTCAACACGCCTGTTTTGCCGTACGCACCCTGAAGGAAGAACGAATTCTTGGAACCAAAAACCAATTAGTGAATAAGCCTAACGGTATTTTTCACTATCTCGACCGAATTTGGATTCCCAATCGCAATAATCTCCGAGAGATTTTGCTAGACGAAGCCCACAAATCTCGATATTCCATTCATCCCGGTGCCGACAAGATGTACCAGGACCTGCATGCCAGGTATTGGTGGCCTGGAATGAAGAAGGATATCGCTCTCTATGTTTCGAAATGCCTAACTTGTTCTAAAGCAAGGCCGAACATCAACGACCCTCTGGCTTACTTGAACAATCTGAAATCCCGATGTGGAAATGGGAGAGTATAGCTATGGATTTCATTACGAAACTCCCCCGCACGCCATCAGGTCACGATAGCATTTGGGTTATCATTGATCGTCTCACTAAGTCCGCCCACCTTTCTGCCGATACGTGAAGACTACAAGGTGGAACGATTAGCACGAATCTATACTGACGAAGTCATTTGTCGACATGGGACACATCGTGACATCATCTCTAACCGCGATGGTCGATTCACTTCGCGTCTCTGGGAAACTTTTCAATCTGCTCTCGATACTACTCTTAATCTCAGTACCGCTTTCCATCCCCAGACCGACGGTCAGACTGAGCACACGATCCACACCCTTGAAGACATGCTTCGCTCATGCGTTATAGATTTTGGTGGTAATTGGGATTCGTATTTACTGTAGTCGAATTCTCGTACAAAAAACAGCTATCACTCTAGCATTCAAATGGCACCATTTGAGGCATTATATGGAAGAAAATGTCGATCGCCTATTGTATGGCACGAGATCGGAGATGCGCAAATTACCGGTCCTGGGTTATTACAAGAAACGACTGACAAGATGCTCCAGATACGAGACAATTTCTTAAGCTCAGATTCGTCAAAAGAGTTACGCCGATAAACGCCGCAAGCCCTTGAATTTGACGTTGTTGATCACGTACTCCTAAAGGTTTCACCTTGGAAGGGGGTGGTCCGATTCGGAAAGAAAGGAAAGCTAGCGCCTCGATACATTGGACCCTTTAAAATTCTGGAAAGAATTGGCAAAGTGGCCTACCGACTCGAATTACCTGAGGAACTCAATAACGTACATCCAACTTTCCACGTTTCTAACCTCAAAAAGTGTTTAGCCGAACAGAATTTACATGTTCCTCTTGAGGATTTACAAGTGGACGAAACATTACACTTCGTGGAAAAGCCAGTAGAGATCATGGACCAAGAGACCAAGAAACTCCAACGCTCACGCATTCCTATAGTGAAAGTTCGCTGGCAAGGCAAACGTGGCGCCGAGTTCACCTGGGAACTCGAGAGTGATATGAAAGCTAAATATCCACATCTCTTCGTTACGCCTCCGCCTTAATTTAGGGACGAAATTCCCTAAAGTAGGGGAGTCTATAACAACCCCGACTTTTCAATGTCAAAGTACAAGTCAAAGTCAAAGTCAAGATCTCGTTTAGATTTGACTTTTCTTACTTAATTATTGCTTTATACTCTCGAAATTCGATATACGATATATATGTTAACTACATTTTAAACTATGTTCTACAACACAGTTTATAACGCTTATTCAAAGCGCATTTATCGCTTAAACGCTACTTACAAAGGAAAACTATCTAAACGCACTTTATCGCAGTGTTACTATAGCTAACGCGTCGCTATCACAAACTCGAAACGCCAGTTATGGTTATTGTTCTATGTGTGTATGATATTATGTGTTACTTGTGTGTGCCTTATATATGTTTTGGGATGTTATTCGCAAACGCAATCGCAACTCTATCGCATCACAATCTCATCGCGACTCGAAACACAGATTTACTTGTACGCTTGTTATGCTGATTATGTTATTTGTGTAACTAATGTGTAATACTATCGTATCGCTTACTTGCAACTTGCTTAAAACGCAACGCAATGCTCAACGCACGAAACGAAAGTCGGAAACCAACTCGCATGAGCCAACCGATCGAACGACCAACCGATCGAATGATGATCCGACCAGATGACTATCCGATCTGATGTCCATCCGATAGACTGGCCGTCCAATCCACTTAACCCTCCACCGCCCTTCTCACCTCTTACCTATAAATACCCACCTGTCACGTCAACTGTTCATTGATGTGACTGCCCTATCCGACCCAAGTCGTTCCAGCTCGTTCTAAGGCACTTTTCTCTCGATTCCAAGCGATTTTTGAAAGTTTTCTTCCTAAAATCTTGTACTTCCATCTTCATTACACACATCTCCATCATCTTCTCCACTGAAATCTTACATTTTCACTATGAAAATCACCTGATTTGGACTGCTTTAGGGTGACGTCACCTCGGGTTCGTATGAACACTGAAATGTGACATCATCTCATCAAGATTTTCCCAGATCCAAAGGATTTCTACATGTTTTCACACTGATTTCAACAAGTTATCAACAGTATCAACTGATTCAAACTTTTCTTCACATCTTTCACTTTTCACTCAAAACCCGATGGAATTCAGACTCGTTAAGGTTTACTACTCATACTCTAGTGAAAGTCGGTCTGAGAACGGATTTCCACCAAGGAGATGACCGATTAAGGGGGTTAAACATGAAACTTCATCAAAGAACAGTGAGGACACCTGAATGGGGTGATTCCCATCTGACCGGACGAGCTGGACTTTGGTGTGTTTCCGTTGTTTGACACGTCATCACGTCGTCTCCGTTAAAACTTTTAACTTAGAAAACTTTCAAGATTTTCAAGACCTCAGATCACCCAAACGAATAGCCATCTGATCGGATGACCATCCGATCGAACGGCTATTCGAGCAGGTGATTTGTACTTCAACACTTAAACAATTTGACCAAAACTTCGAAGAATATCAACTCTCAGACGAATAGCCATCCGACCGAATAGCCATCTGTCCGGATGACCATCCGATCGGATGACTTGACATATAGAGGCACTTCACACTTTTCAAAATGCTACAACGAAAACTTCAAAGTTCAAACATTTTACAAACACTCACTCTCCATCAATCGAATGACCAGCCGACTGAATGGTCATCCGTCCGGATGACCATCCGTCCCGACGGTCATCTGATCGGCTCATCATCCGAGCACTCACTCATCTAACGCATTGTTACGCGTTGTTCAACACTTACACTATCGTTCTATGATCATGCTGACCTCTAAGCGCTCCCTTCAATCCAAGGTTGTGTTTATTTATTAAACACATACTGTGAGTATACTTGAACACATTGTCTTTTACGCACTTTGGGTGTTACATACGTTTCTATATCAAACCACATCGAACATATTACGCAAACACTTTTAACGCTAACCGCTCCCGCAAGTTATACGTGACTCAATGAATGCTCGTATGTTATGTTTACACAGTGTTTGTTTGCCTGACACCTTAGCAAGGATAGTATTATAGTTTGGACTCAGCACCTGTCGTGGACAGGAGTTATTAAGGGTTTTACTTCACATGGTCCACAGTGGTGATAATGTGTTGCGCATTCTACAACTCGCAGTCATGTCGGTTGCATACTTCATTGTCGATAGCTTACTTGCTTCACATTTCTACGTGTTACATGCTGGTTATGCGTAAACAATTTCGCTATACTATATACTATTAAACTTGTGTACTCACCTTTACACTCTGTGTATTGACCTTATTTTAACGTATGTGACAGGTGTCTAGGATGCTATGTTGGTGCTCGTTTATGGAATCAAGTTAGGTGGTCTAGAAACCCACGAATAAAATCTGAGTTGTCGGAACTGTTATTTGTCTTTGAGAACAATATCTGTAATAAATGTTTTCATTTTATATGTTGATGGTATGGGACATGAACTTTAAATATATTATAATTAATAGTTATTATGGATTCTCCTGGACAATCTGTTTCGCTCAGTGTCGCGCCCCGATGTTTCCGCCATCGGTTGGGGTGTGACATTGAATCTGATAAAAATATTTCCTAACTACGGTCCTGATGTATTCCCTTGCTAAATTAATAAACACCGATACCACTGATCTGGATCTCGAGGCGCCCGGTCCCGGGGTAGGGGTCGGGGGTTGCGACAACGTGGAATTATTGTTATACACTCATAGTGTCTTAAAATTTTGTACTCTTTACAATTTTACCCTCACAAAACAAGCATTCATTAGTTGTACATATTGCTTAAAGTGTTGGACGCGATGTAAATTACATGTTTGTACATTACATTTTTAAAATTTTGTTTTCTTTACAATTTTACCCTCACAATACAAGCATTCATGAGTTATACATATTGCTTAAAGTGTTGGACGCGATGTAAAATTACATGTTTGTACATCACATTTGCTTTATATGGTTATATAGACTAGTGGGTAATTCGATGTACACGCAAAAATTAATATTGTGTTTATTAATGTTGTAAAACAAGGTCTCGAAGGTCGCTACCAATGCGACTTTCTTCAACTCCGCTTAATTTTTCGAAATTGATCAAACGCAGTCAATCTCAACCATAATCAGATCTAGTAAAGATTGAATCAATCAAACGCGGTCAACCTTGACTTCAAAAAAATAAAACATAATTTCCGTGCCTATCATACTAAGGAATGAATATCATTTTTAAAAGAATAAATATCAATTTTTAAAATGCTTTACTATTTGAACATGTATTTTCTTATTTATATTAATATTCACGTCTTTTGTTATAAATATTAATAAACTTATGATATTTGACATATATATAATTTTCTGAAAATTAATTTCTTTATAATTTAACATGCCCAAGTATTCTCAACTCCCAGGTCGACCAACTAAAGAGCACCTGATGACTTTTGCAACCATGCTATTTAGACCACATGGTGTGGTATACCGTCCCTTGCCAAATCAGCCAAAATGGTGCCCTATAGCACCCTTCCCCCATTTCTAGGCGCTATGGAGGGGGCTCCATCCCAATAACGAGGGCCAATGGAGTGTGCAGGTGGGACCTAATGATTCCAACCAATGGGTTGGTTGTTTAATGATTAGTCAACAAAGTTGTCTGCTGATGGAGTTATCGGCCTAATTAATTTTTGTTCTAAAAATCAATCAACAAAGTTGTCTACTGATGGAGTTATGAGGCCTAATTAATTTTTGTACTTTTTTTTTTGAACGTCCAACGTAAGAATCGCCGGGTAATCCGTACGCGGCACCCATTGGCCGAAAGGTAGCCCACGGCAGCCCAACCTACACGCACGGAGCCCCTAGCCCACCATGCCACCAGTTCCGGGGAAAACCCGATCCTGCACCCGCCCGAGGGCACGACAATGCAAAGCCGGTAAAACCCGGGTGGATCAGGAATCGAACTCGAGACCTTTCGGTCAGGAGTCTTCCCTCATTTCCATAACCACTGAGCTATAAGCCCAGGGTTAATTAATTTTTGTACTAAAAATCAATATTTATATTAGCATTAATGGGCGCTTTTTTAGGGTGGTGCCTTAAAAGTGTCCGTGGAATGCAAGCTTTTTATTTTTCCACACGAAAATTACATCTCGGTTTGAACTAAACCATGATATTTTTGTTTTCGAGTTGAGGATACACCGAGTATTTCCCACGTGATTTAGTTATTTGATTGTATCTGACACGTGATTTCAGACATAGGATTAGTTGCATTGAGAATTTGTTGTTGCTTACGCATGGTATGCAATTTATAGATGTACGGTTAAGTCTAATATCACATTTCACTATTCTTTGTTACATATAGCTAACTCTCAAGTGCCAACTGTAGCTTATGATGATGAAGACGACTTTGTTGACCCACCACCCAAGCGATTAAAAGAATCAGATACTGTTTTGGAGAGCATTTTGCCTCCAAGAAAACCCTTTGTTCCGCACACGACAAGAAGCTAACAGTGAGGGCAAGTGTGAACAACCTCAAAGAAGCACTAAAAAAGCCTTGCAAAATCTCAAATAGAAGCAATTAAAAACTGGGTTTTGAGCCATCGCTTTCAATGAATATAACAACCGTACCAGCAAGGATGGCACATTGGTTGTTATCAAACTATGCTCCTAAATGAAATGAGCTAAACATATGGAACCACATTATTCCAGTTACACCACAGAAAGTGAACGACATATTTGGAATTTCTTTGGGTGGTGAAACACTGATCGAGAAAAACAAACCAAGGGTCATCAAAAACACATGATGCTTGGGCAGTCCAGTATACAATGGACAAAATTGACACAATTTTAGTCACAGCTGTAAAGAAAAACGCGATAAAGAGCAAAAAGGCATACTAGGTTTTCAAGTTAAACTTCCTTGTTCTCTACAACTCATTGTTAGGTGAGACGACAAAAGCTCAACAGTGAACAAGATGTTAACAGCAATAACAGACGATTCTACGATAAGAAAGCTAAATTGGTGGTGATTATATGATAACCTACTTGAAAAGGACAAAAGAAGAGTGGAACGAAGAATATGTACAAAAACTTCACATCTTCATATATCGAAAAAATCATCTAACAAAAATTTATTTACTAAAAAACATTGCAGGTACTTTATGCACATGAAAGAAGCTTGTCACAAAATCCAGAATCAACAAAACGCCAGCAATCATGCATATTATCATTGAAGATCTGTTTAAGATTGATCAAGATTTATCCAACAATGACCCATTCTTAAGCAATGAACGAGAAGATGAAGGAAATGATGAAGAAGTAGCAAATGAGGAAGCGCTTCATACAGAAGGTGATCAGCAAAATGAATAGAATGAAGCAGAAGGGTTGAAGTGCAAAATAATGAACAAAATCAAGAGCCAAACAAAAATGACGAATCAAATAATGTTGATTTGTTATATCAACCAGACATACATCATGAGATAGATCTGGATACACAAGAGTTTATCAACGTGGGAAGAACACCAAGTTCCCTTGATGAAATTACAGATTACATCCAAAACTATAGCCCTCCTAACGAAGCACACAATGTAAGTACACATATATACAATTACGAAACACATCCATACAATATATAAATACATTTAAATTCTTACAAAAAAAAACTTAATGTTTGCAGCAGGAAGATCAACCGGATGAAGGTAATCTGAATGTGCAAAATGATGATGCTAGTGATTCAAGTGATGAAGCAAGAAAAGACAATGTACAACATGAAAAACAACAATCAACAAATGAAAGCAATACTCCATTGAGCCTTCAAATTCCTATTGCTGAGAATGTAAGTGCTATATATAGTTAAAAAATTCAAATAAAAATATCTTTGTATGTGTAACTAATAATCACGAAATCGATGCAGGGGTGGTCGTCAAAAATTATGAATAAAATGGAAAATTTTGAGTTTGATTTCAAAGACATGGAAGACATTTTTCCAAGAAGCCATATCAAAGTTCCCAACACACAATGGCATAAGGGAAGAGCAAGTTAGATGGAACTGTTGGGTGGCGGGTACAAAGCTGACAAGGAAAAAGAAAAGGCTAAAATTGAGAACCTGAAATCACGTAATGAAGAAGACAAATCACATAATGAAGCCAATGAAGCCCATGAAGAAGCTACTGATATTGCGGAAGAAAAAATGAGGCTG
The DNA here is from genome assembly GCA_030545235.1 of Helianthus tuberosus. Lineage (NCBI taxonomy): Eukaryota > Viridiplantae > Streptophyta > Magnoliopsida > Asterales > Asteraceae > Helianthus > Helianthus tuberosus. The sequence continues at coordinate 19,416 of JARYGA010026384.1, forward strand.
AAGTTGCTAATGAAGCCAATGAAGAACCTGCTGATAAAGAACGAAATGAAGTTGAGTTGCCTACAACACAAGGGGTGTCAAATCAACAAAACAAATTGTTTACTACTACTAATGATATAACCTCATAAAAAAATTACCACGCACATCTTTACATAACCAGATATGTATCAGTTTATGACTTCAACAGTTAGTCAACAAACGATTTTACTTTCTACAACCAACTACAATTACTTGTCAACCACACCGATCACTATTGCAGAATTTTAATTGGGTTCGACTCACAAGACACGTCTAGCACCTTTAATGGTGCGCCCAAATTTGGAAAGTTATTAACATTGCATCTTAACACCTTCAACAGTGTCCAAACTCATTACAACAGTGTGTTCAAACAACCATCTTCAACGGTGTCCAAACTCATTACAAAAGTATGTTCAAACAACCATAAATTGATATAACAATTCATGAAGCAAAAACCTAGTGTGCAAATGCAAATGATGCCACTTCATGAGTTCATTCTATTTTACATCAATACATCCTAATAATATCTTACAAAAACAGAATATCACAAAACCCATAAAACCAGCACAAGAAAAATATCCAAGTAAAAAACGCAAACTTTAATCAATGTCATCACCAACTTCAAAAGCAAATCAAACCTGCAAACTCATAATCATCAGCTCCGAGGTGATTGTAAGGGATGTTTTCATCGTCATCGAGAGGAAACTATATTACGTGAGAAAATGAGAGAAGAGAAGGCAGTCCTTTACGTGGTTCATAAAAGATAGAAAAAATTTTATTTACTTGTTTTGCCCTTAGTAGATATGCACGAAAACTGGTTTTCCAACCGGAACCAGGATCCGAACCGAAACCAGTACACATAGAAACTGGTTTGGAACCGGTACAGTACATAGGTTTCTAACCAATTTATAATCGTCTCCTTTTAAACTGGTTAAACCCGAACCAAACAGGTCAACAAACTGGCAAAATCCAAACCAATTTGAAACTCAACCCGGTTTTGACTTTTTCGTTGACTAACCCAAACCGATTTGTACCTGATTTGTACACCTCTAGCCCTTAGAAGTTAGAATCATATAAATAGCAGGGAGGCGTCGGAATTCCTTTCTATTTTTTCTAAGTTTTTTATTTGATCCGGACACACATATATGGCTTTTCGATACCAATTCTAAGTAGAGATTTTGTACCTACCTATTTTTTTAACCGTTACACATAACACACAGGTATCTTTCTCTCTCATCCACTATATCTGGCTGTTTATGTGACTCTCTACTTAAAGCTAGGTATACAAAAGCGCCCAAATAACTATAAAAACATGGGTGGAAATAAAGCAATGAAGGAACAAAATGGTAAGACAAAAGATGGAGAGAACGGAAGAATCCACGGGTTCATAGTTGGAAAAAGAATAATAAAAAAATGAGCTTGACCCATCTACAATATTTAGGTTGTTAAATATTCTGATTATCAGAAATATGGGACTGTGTATACAACTGCAGTACATACCTTTGACCCATCTACATACAGTATAAAGCATATATATTACATATACAACTGCAGTACA
>JARYGA010026385.1:0-23359 GCA_030545235.1 Helianthus tuberosus
AATATGTAACATTTGACTTTAAAAAGAAAAACACGAACCAACATTTTATGGAACAACATTGTTCTACAATGACACTAAACAAATCAATATGTTTTCATTGAAATGTATGAAAATTACAACCTTTTATTGTTCATTTGGTTCCAAACTAATGATTTCTTTCAAAAAGAATCCTAAAAAAAGAACTTTATATGTTTTGAAAAAACTAGGAAAGTAGTCAATTTTTTTAGAGTAAAGTTTCTGTACAAATAACTTTAACGTACGAATAGTATAAAAAAGACAAAAATACGCGATGACATTTTTTGTAATTATCTGCTTACAGAGAAATTAACAAAATTACTGTACAAATGGTACTGTAGAGTAATTTTAATCTTGTAGAGTAATTTTGTAAAATGTTCTTGTATAGTAATTTTGATCAAAAACTATAACTCGGCAAAAAAAACCCCAAAAAAAACATAACCCTCACCCCCACTCCAAAACCTAAAAATACCTACCCCACCCCCCGCCCCTGAAAAAAAAACTAACCCCCTTTCTCCCACACCCCCAAAAACCTAAAAAAAACCTAACCCCCCCTCCTCCCACACCCCTAAAAACCTAAGAAAAACCTACCCCCTCCCCATCCAAACTAATTGTTAAAAACTAAACCATAAAGCTAAACCACATAAATAAATGCTAAAAAAATTACAAAATTACTCTACAGTATCTTTTGCAGAGTAATTTTGAATTATATGTTGTTTGATAAACTTGCAGAGTAATTTTGATTCACTTGTAAAGTAATTTGGTGTAGAGTAATTTTGATACACTTGTAGAGTAATTTTGATAATTATCCTACAAGATCAAAATTACTCTACAAAGATCAAAATTACTCTACAGGATCATTTGTAGAGTAATTTTGATAATTACTAATAATTACGAAAATACCACCATGTTTTTTAATAAAACCTTTAGTTTGTACGTTTTGTAAGTTAATTTTATTAGTATTTTATCTTTTGTCAATTTTTGTAATATGATAAATCTTTGAGTAAACTGCAAATTTTACCCCCTGGGGTTAGAGCCAATTAGCACTGTTAGCCCCTCCCAGGAAATAATTGCAATTTACCCCCCCCCCCCAACGTTGTTGTTATGTCGCATAATTACCCCCTGCCATCAAATAAGTTAACAGATCTGTTAACTGGGATGTGAAATGACTATCTTACCCTTTCATATTACCCCTATGTTTGGATCCTACCTTCGCGAACCAACTCTTGTGCTTAACCTTGTCTTTATGTTCACGCCACAGGTCAACATGCTCAGCCTCCCCTATGTACATTCAAAACCTTCATGGATTGCCGACCCAGTACCTTCAGCGGCACAGAAGGAGTGGTAGGCCTTCTACACTGGTTCGAGAAGCTTGAGTCAGTTTTCGAGATGTGTGAATGCCCTGAAGATCGTAGGGTGAAATATGCCACTGGAACGCTTGAAGGTGCTGCGTTAACCTGGTGGAAGGCACAGGTTCAACTGCTGGGACTGGCGGTTGCTAATGCCACCCCATGGAATGGTTTCAAAGAACTGATCAAAGAAGAGTACTGTAGTCGGGACGACATCCACAAGCTAGAGGTGGAATTTTTCAATCTGAAGATGACGGGGTCTGAGATTGAGGCGTATACGAAGAGGTCAAACGAACTGGCCATCTTGTGTCCTACTATGGTAGACCCTCCCATCAAACGTATTGAGTTGTACCTCAAGGGTCTTGTACCAGAGATTCAGAGTCACGTGACTTCAGCTAACCTGGGTACCATTCAGCAAATCATTAAGTTAGCCCATCGTCTCACCGATCAAGCAGTCGAACAAATCAAACTGCCCAAGCATGTTAGTGCAACTACTACTGACGCTCCCAATGATAACAAGAGAAAATGGGATGGGAATTCCAGTAAGGGTTCTACTTCGGTTCTGTCTCAGCAGCGAAAGACTGATGACTACCAGAGTCCTGGTCAGCAATCTTCCGGTAGTCAAGGACAGGGTGGATACCGAGGGAGCCACCCGAAGTGCAACCGGTGCCACAAGCATCATAGCGGGCAGTGCAACAAGGGTCGTTGTCTGAGGTGTAACAAGTTTGGTCATGAAGCAAAGGATTGCAGGAGCGCACGACCAGCAAATCAGAATCGCCAACAACAACAACAAACTCCACAGAACCACCAGCAGCAGCAACAGCAGGGCAATAAAGGATGCTTTCAGTGTGGCACTGAAGGCCACTTTAAGAGGAACTGTCCTCAGTTGAACCAGAATCAGAACAACAACAACCAAGGAAACGGGAACAACAATGGAGGCAATAATGGAGGCAACAACGGGGGTAATAATAACGGCAATGGTGCCAGGGGACGTGTCTTCGTGCTGGGTCAGGGTGATGCAAGGAACGATCCCAACGTGGTGATGGGTAAGTTTCTTCTGGATGACTTCTTTGTTACTGTTTTATTTGATTCAGGTGCCGATACTAGTTATGTGTCCTTAAAAGCTAGCCAAATGCTTAAGCGCACTCCAACCCTTTTGAACACCAAACACACGGTAGAACTAGCAAACGGTAAAAGTCTTGAAGCCACACACATAGTTAAGGGTTGTAACCTCGTCTTAGCTGGTCAGACCTTCTCTATCGATCTTATTCCTATCATTCTGGGTAGTTTCGACGTTGTTATTGGGATGGATTGGTTATCTCATCAGCAAGCGGGAATTCTTTGCAAGGAGAAAATCGTCTGCATCCCTCGTTCTGTTGAAGAACCCCTCGTGATTCATGGAGACAAGAGTGGTGCTGTCATAGGCATCATCTCTTTCCTTAAGGCCCAGAAGTGTTTGCGAAAGGGCCACACTGCTATCCTAGCCCTCGTTTCTGATACATCCTCAGAAGAAAGGAAGATAGAAGGCATTCCTATCGTACGCGACTTTCCTGAGGTATTTCCTGAGGAATTGCCTGGTCTTCCGCCTCATCGCCAAGTTGAGTTTCAAATCGAGCTAGCTCCTGGAGCAGCGCCCATAGCTCGAGCACCTTATCGTCTAGCTCCATCAGAACTCAAAGAACTGTCCACGCAACTACAAGAACTCTTAGAAAAGGGTTTCATACGTCCTAGCTCTTCGCCTTGGGGAGCTCCAGTACTATTCGTGAAGAAGAAAGACGGTACCTTCAGAATGTGTATTGACTATCGCGAACTTAACAAGGTGACCGTGAAGAATCGTTATCCTCTTCCACGTATTGACGACTTGTTCGACCAGTTGCAAGGGTCGAGCTATTACTCTAAGATTGATTTGAGATCGGGATACCATCAGCTGAGAGTCCGAGAGGAGGACGTCTCCAAAACAGAATTCAGAACTCGTTACGGCCATTACGAGTTTCTAGTTATGCCATTCGGGTTGACGAATGCACCTGCGGTCTTCATGGATCTCATGAACCGAGTGTGCAAGCCTTACCTGGATAATTTTGTCATTGTATTCATCGACGACATCCTGATCTATTCAAAGAGTCAGGAGGAACACGAGCAGCATCTAAGACTTATGCTGGAACTTCTTAGAGCAGAGCAACTGTATGCTAAATTTTTGAAATGTGATTTCTGGCTTCGCGAAGTCCACTTTCTAGGCCATGTGGTAAACAAGGATGGGATTCATGTTGATCCATCCAAGGTTGATTCGATCAAGAACTGGCCTGCACCCCGCACACCAACAGAAATCCGCCAATTCTTGGGTTTGGCAGGATATTACAGAAGGTTTATTAAGGATTTCTCAAAGATTGCGCAACTTCTCACTTCACTGACTCAGAAGGGTGTCACCTATCATTGGGGTGATACCAGTGTTTTAAAAGTCGAATTACTCGGCCGAGTACTCGGCGAGTACTCGGTCCTCGAACCTCCTCCGAGGCGACTTCCTCCTAGGCGGTCTCAATTAGTCGGCCTCGGGATTACTCGGGAGTACTTGGTGCCTAGTCGGCCGTAGTCGGACGTAGTTGGCCTAGTCGGTCTAGGCGGTCAACGTGGTTTGTTGACTTTTAATCGGTCAAAATCGGCCTACTCGGCCTTGTACTCGGACAACTCGGCCTTCTACTCAGACTAGTCGGACTTGTATTCAGAATATTTGAACTTTAAACATGTTTCATTTTAAATTATACTCAGTTGACATGAATTATGCTTATTTTAACACATAAATAATATATAACAATTAATTTTCTTTATATTTACCATGTCCGCGTACTCCCCGAGTACTCTCCGAGTACTCCGATTACTCCCAACTCCCCAGTCGGCCGACTAGGGACCGCCTAGCGACTTTTACAACACTGGGTGATACACAAGAATCCGCTTTTCAGCACTTAAAAGATAGACTTTGTAGCGCGCTTATTCTCTCATTGCCTGAGGGCACGGATAATTTTGTGGTTTATTGCGACGCTTCCATCCAAGGACTTGGTTGCGTGTTGATGCAACGTGACAAGGTCATTGCCTACGCATCACGCCAACTTAAGGTTCACGAAAGGAACTACACTACGCATGACTTGGAATTGGGAGCAGTTGTTTTCGCACTTAAGATATGGAGACATTACCTGTACGGTACCAAGTGCACCATTTACACCGATCATAGGAGTCTCGAGCATATCTTTAAGCAAAGGGAGTTAAACATGCGACAACGTCGATGGGTCAAACTCTTGAACGATTACGAATGTGCGATCAAGTACCATCCGGGCAAAGCCAATGTTGTGGCCGACGCCCTCAGTCGAAAGGATACTATACCTAAGCGCGTACGTGCGTTACAGCTTACTATTCACTCTAGCCTTCCTACTCAGATACGAGATGCCCAGGTTGAAGTATTGAAAGCAGAGAATGTCAGGGCCGAGTCCCTGCGAGGATCAAGGAAATGGTTAGTACAAAAGGAAGACGGCGCCTACTATGTTAACGGACGCATCTGGGTTCCACTTTATGGAAACTTACGCGATCTTGTTATGGATGAAGCGCACAAGTCTCGTTACTCAGTACATCCTGGTTCGGATAAGATGTACCATGATCTCAAGACTACATACTGGTGGCCTAGTATGAAAGCCCACATAGCAACTTACGTTAGCAAATGTCTGACTTGTGCGAGAGTCAAGACTGAATATCAGAAACCATCAGGGCTACTCCAACAACCAGAGATCTCGAAATGGAAATGGGAGCAAATTTCCATGGATTTCATTACTGGTCTGCCTAAATCTCAACGCGGAAACGATACCATTTGGGTGATCGTGGATCGACTGACCAAGTCTGCACGTTTTCTGGCTATCAAGGAAACGGATAAGTTTTCTACCCTAGCAGACATCTACCTAAAGGAAGTAGTATCAAGACACGGAGTGCCAACCTCCATCATCTCTGATCGAGACTCCCGTTTTACATCTGAATTGTGGCAAGCTATGCACAAGTCTTTTGGTTCTCGATTAGACATGAGCACAGCATATCATCCACAGACAGATGGGCAATCTGAACGCACCATCCAAACCCTTGAAAACATGCTTAGGGCATGTGTGATTGATTTTGGCAATGGTTGGGAAAAGCACCTCCCTTTGGTGGAGTTTTCGTACAACAACAACTATCACACCAGCATCCAGGCTGCTCCGTTCGAGGCATTGACGGACGGAAGTGTCGATCACCTCTCTGTTGGGCAGAAGTTGGTGACAGTGAAATCACAGGCCCAGAACTTATAGTAGATACAACCGAGAGAATTGCTTAGATACGGAAACGAATGGCGGCAGCTCGTGAACGTCAGAAAAGCTATGCTGATAAGCGTAGGAAACCACTCGAGTTCAAGGTTGGGGATCAAGTGCTACTCAAAGTCTCACCTTGGAAAGGTGTAGTTCATTTTTTCAAACGAGGCAAACTCCATCCGCGCTATGTCGGACCGTTCGAAATAATTGAGAAAATTGGTAAAGTCGCTTACAGGCTGAATCTACCTGAAGAACTCAGCAGAGTTCACAACGTATTCCATGTATCGAATCTGAAGAAGTGTCTGTCAGATGAGACCCTCATAGTTCCTCTCAAGGATCTCACTAGCGACGACCAGCTGCGATTCGTCGAAGAACCAGTAGAGATTACGGATCGAGATGTTAAAATTCTCAAACGCACCAGGATACCTCTCGTCTGAGTTCGTTGGGATTCCCGTCGTGGCCCAGAGTATACCTGGGAATGAGAAGACCAAATGAAACTCAAGTATCCCCAGCTGTTTAAGAAAAGTGCAACCGCTACTGAGGCTGAAGCCACTGCAGAATTTCGGGACGAAATTCCAAACCAACGGGGGGATGATGTGACACCCCAGGAAAACAACGCAACTTAACTAGCTTCCTCAGTAACCAGGTGCTAAATTTCGGGACGAAATTCTCTTAACAGGGGGATAATGTGACAACCCTCATAATTCCATGTATCCGTAAAATTTATTAATGATAATTAAAGTGCTTGATGATTGTGCTGAATCACTTAACTGCTTTCTGATTACTGTGTTATACTTACATGTGCTTGTTAACATACAAGGAATGTACAGAAAAGTTACTAAATAGTCCGGTATGCTTTCCTGAGTGTTTAAAATTAAAAACGTTACAAAAATACATATGTAGGACACTTACGGATTAATTAAGCACTTTAATGGAACAGTATCAAACCGAACAACCGGACATTACCCGGAACACCAAAATAATGCTAGAAGCATTGTTTCTATTTTTCTGAACTAATTATGGTTCCCGTACATCATAACACACTATAGTATTACATAAAACTTTAACACTTAACTAGTTCACTTACACTCCAACCATGAACCAACTAAATTAGTTGAAACCCAACTAGACCAACCCCCCCCCCCCCCAATCGGTTATGAACATGTGGGACCACCCCATGATTTTATTTAATTATTTAGATGATCTTGTCTAACATTATGAAACACTTTATCCAATAGTCCTTCACATCTTGGAGATTATAAGAAGACCCATAGGACTTGAACCACCATTCTCATTCAACACACTTCCAAACTCTCTCTCACTCTCTCCCCTCTTCTTGATCTTGGCTGCCCCCAAGAGCACCACCACCACCACCACTTGATCACCTTCAAGCATTCTAAGAGCATACAAAGGTGCTACGGGTCATACAACGAAGCTTGGTGTGATCGGAAGCTCAAGGACCTCTTTCATCTTCTTTTATCCACTACTTTTCCACACTTGAACTCCCCTAGCCTTGAGCTAGTGGTAAGAACTTAGATCCTTGCATTTTACATGTTGTTTTAGTGGTTAATAGATGTATTATGAAGAAAACATATGAACACCATAAGATCTTACACTTAAAACTTGAACATAAGCTTAAACAAGATGATACATGAAGAAATGATGTTAGAATGATGTTGTTTGGTGTATGATGATTATGTGCTGATATGAAGGACTTATAATCTGCTGTAAGTATCGTTGTTTATCGCTAAACATGTTAACGAAATCAATCGAGTGCACTTTAGAATGTTAAAAACTGAAAACAGAAGGCTGTTTGGTGACTACAGCCAACTTCAGTTGGCTGTAACAGGACCTTAATAAAACGAAAAATGTATTTTCTGAAGTCTAGATTTATGTATTATGAAATACAGTTCTAATGGCACTGGAATCATAATTTTTGGACTTCGTTTGCTATTTTTATAGGGTCGATTTGTAACAACAGCTAAAGCTGAGTTTTTACAGCAGTAAATGGGTGTTATATTTTTAGTCATAACTTGAAACCTAAGTAGAACTAGGTCATGAAACTTGTACTGTAAATGATCACTGATGTATTTGTAATCCTCCCACTGGAATTTCGTAAGTCGGACTTACGATGAATTCTAAATAAATTATTCCGTGGACTGCAGTCAGAAAAAGATAAATCTGAGTGCAGTCCGGAAAATGATTTTTATAAAATATTGGTGATGAATTGGATCCCGAGATTTTTACACAATAATATTTGGATCGTTTAAGACATTCTGTAAAAATTTGGGAATTTTTCGAATAAGTTAACTATTTTATTAAAATTCCCAAAAACAGCCCAGTTTTGAATATAAAAGCTGAAATGACATAAGTCGTAAATTGCATGTCTAAATGTCGAGTATGTTATCTGAGAATGATCTAACATGTTATATGTCAATGAAAGTATTATTGTGCAATATCGTATGCTTGTTCTTGAGTAGCTATAGGTGGAATGTTTATATGAGCGTGAACTATTGAAGTGAATGCATGTTATGTGGTGGATACGTGTAGGAACTTTGTGCTCTATTTGAAACCACTAAATGACTAACTGGTAATCATATTAGGACGTGATAGACCAACCTTGACTGTTAGATATATTTGAGAGTCAAACCGAGCAACCAAAGGTGAGTTCACACACACTTTCTAAGGCATGGGATTCCCGGTGGTTGGGAATGGGTTAAAGAAATTAAAACGGGATCTACATATCCTCCTTGGGTAGGATATGTACGGCCATCCACCATAGGTAGGATGCCAATAATAAATTCTGCGTATTCTCCTTGGGTAGAATACGTACATTCGTCCTCCTTGGGTAGGACAACACCCTTAAAACTTACTAGACAAAACTCTATCAGTAAGTCCCTCATTATGTATCGACTTAATCGCCAAGGCCGATGGCGAGCGGGTCATTAGTTAATAGCGCTATTAGGTTTAACAAACCTCACATCATGTCGTTCGAACGGGCGTGTACTAATGGACTATGGCAAACTGTCAGTGATGATAGACACTGATGTAGGGCACAACAAAATTCGTTAGTAGTCGATATCATACGGTCTAGTAGTTCACATGGTGAAGCCCCCACTGATTATGGATATGGTTTGGGTAATTAAAGGAACTGGTTAAATATACTTTCAACTATGGGGTAACCCCCATGGCAAATAAGCCAACGAAAGTCAAACCACGTTTTTCAGAAACAACTTAAAACTAAACAACCAAACGTGAACTCACTCAACTTTGTTGTTGACTCGTTGTTACATGCCTTACAGGTCGCTAGATGCTTATGGAGCTTGCACGAGAGGAGGAGGTTGTTGTGGGATGCGGACTGTTATGTCCCATGCTTATTAATTAAACTTTATAAACTTATGGAACTTATGTTTTGGGTCTTAAAACTTATGAATTATGAACTTACGTTTTATGCTTCCGCTGTTAACTTAAAACTGGTTACTGTCTTATGGTCACCAATTGTATTGTGGTTGGTTTTACTTACTTAATTTCGTTATTCAATATGATTGGTGGCTCGATCCTGGTCATGTCACACCTCCAAGCGGTGATACCCCACATGGTGTATTTTGGGGGTGTGACACCAAAGACTTCGTCAACATCCGAGGGGGAGTCTGTTGGTGCATACGTCTGTCGACTTCGTCTTTGTTCGACTCTTAGATTAGTATTGAAAGATCACGGCACGAAGTTCAAGAAATATATCAAAAATAGGTTGGCAGGTAATTTCGCATGAAATTACAATTGGTAATTCCACACGAAATTACATGGTAATTTCGCATGAAATAACAAGTGGTAATTCCAAGCGAAATTAGATGTCTATAAATAGGCAGGTCATGCTTCTCATTTGGTACGAAATTAGGTGAAGTGTAACGAAGTGCTGTCCGATTTTCACCGTGTATTCAAGTCTAAAATCAATGAGAAGCTTGTTTTAAGTATCATACTCTGTTTCTACTCATTTCTACACTGATTCTAGGCTATTTGTTTGTTTCCGCCTCTCAAACAGTTGTGTATTGTCTCTGATCGACTCATTTGGTCGTGTTTACGATCCTACAAAAACTGCGCGCACATTTTTACATTTTAGGTAGTTTTTACAGTATTCTGAACACGGGGCCGTGTTCACTGAACACGGGGCCGTGCTGCATAAAAATTAACCAAACGCCCAGTTACAGAGTCTGAACACGGGGTCGTGCTCACTGAACACGCCCTCGTGCTGCATAAAACCAGTCACATTTTTTTAAAACGCCTACATAGAGAATCTGAACACGGGGTCATGCTCATTGAACACGGGGTCGTGCTCAGCCTTTGTTTCCGTTTTTTTTTGTTTTCTGGTCCCGAGACTCTGTTATGGTCTGCTGAGTGATTCTTATGGATCAATACTCAGGAGGTTACAACTACCACTATGAGGAGGATGATTGGAAAGAAGAATATTGTACCATTTGTGGTAATCCTCATTCGGTGCAATATTGTGACCTCTTTGAACCATCCCCTTCGTACACATACTATGAGGAGCCTAGGTACGAGCCATCCACTTCATACACATACTATGAAGAGCCAAGGTATAAACCTTCTCCCTCATACTTATATCTTGATGAACCAAGGTATGAGCCTTCATACTCATACTTGAAGGAACCAAGTTATGAGCCTTCTCCTTCATGTACTTACTATGAGGAACCTTGGCGTGAACAACCCACCTCATATGAGTACTATGAAGAACCAAGTTACGACCCTTATCCATCATATACTTACAATGAGGAACAATGGTATGAACCATCTACCTCATATGAGTATTATGAGGAACCAAGGATCGAACATCCGAACTCAAGCAGTGGGGATATTTATTCCGATCGCTTTAACGAACCACCAACTATCTCCCCCGTAGCCAAAAAGATAATAGAATACCTTAAAACTATCGAGCGCTATATAAAAGAAGCCAGGGGAAAGGAAGAGGTAATTTGTACCAAAGAAGTGATAGTTGAAGAGGTAAAAATGGAAGAACAAGTAAGTGAAAAACCGACGCATGAACTAAACAACGACAAACGTTAGTCTGACAACGTTAATCTTCAAAGAGAGTATAATTTTCAAGAAATTACCCTCTTGTCACTTTCTTTCAAAAACCATTGTTTAGTATCTACTCATGCTAAGTTTTTAAAAGAGTTAAACACTAACACTAAAATTGACGAAAAGGTAAGAGCAATAAGTTAACAAATGATCAAACTACACTAATAAAAGATGATCCATTTGAAATTAACATTACACTGGTCCCATGTTTCTTTCAAAATTCCTTTATTAGTAATATTACAATTGATAAAGATTTTTGTGTTAATATAATGCCAAACTACATTTTTGAAAAATTAAGTACTGGTGATTTTTCTCCACTTCAAATACCCATTTTTCTATCTAATCAGAAAACAATAAAATCAATAGGAGTAGTTGAAGATATATTAGTCCAAATAAATCAAATGGTAGTCCCTACCAACTTCGTCATCCTTGATGACGCTCCACTCGTGTTGAGACGACCTTTTGTGAAAACCCACGAAGCTTTGAAAAGTCGGAAGCAAAACAATCTACCCATTCAATTAGGGGCAATAAAAAATATGTCGATCTTGAGCGTTCAATGAAATATCCAATCGGCAATGATGACCCCCTAATTGAAGATGAAGATGAGCCACCCGATACGAAAGAAGAAATTGACCACTTTGTTGAAGAAGAGGTCGCCATTGAACAAACCTTTTTGGTTCTTGACCAAAATTAGCAACCAAATAAGGAGTCTCCTAAAGACCCACCACTTGAGCTCAAAGAACTCCCAAAAGGTTTGGAATATGCTTTTCTCGACAAGGATGGTAAGTTACCTGTAATTATTTCGTCAAAATTAACTAGTGTAGAAAAAGAAAAATTAATCACGCTTTTGAAAAAACACAAAAACGTTATCGCTTGGAAGCTTGTAGATATTAAAGGAATAAGCCCTTCCATGTGCACGCACAAAATTTTAATGAATGATGACTATAAATCGGTAATACAACCACAATGTAGAGTAAATCCAAACGTCCAAGAAGTGGTTAAAAATGAATTCATCAAATTACTTGACGCCAGACTTATCTATCTGATTTATGATAGTCCTTGGGTAAGTCCCGTCCAAGTAGTTCCTAAGAAAGGAGGTACGACGGTGGTCACTAACGAAAAAAATGAATTAATACCAACTAGAACCGTCACCGGATGGAGAGTATGTATAAATTTTTCGTCGATTAAATGAGGCAACAAGGAAAGATCATTTTCCCTTACCCTTTATTGATCAAATGGTAGAAAGATTATCCGGTCTCCAATTTTATTGTTTTTTAGATGGTTTTTCAGGTTACTTTCAAATACCGATAGCACCCGAAGACCAAGAAAAGACAACATTCACATGTCCCTACGAAACTTTTTCTTGTCGATGCATGCCTTTCGGTCTATGTAATACCCCCGCAACTTTCCAACGTTGCATGGTGGCCATTTTCCATGATATGATAGAAAAGACTATGGAAGTGTTCATGGACGACTTTTCTATCTTTGGAGATTCATACGACCAATGCCTCGATAACCTTGAACGAATGCTATCCCGATGTGAGGAAACTAACCTCGCCCTTAATTGGAAAAAATGCCATTTCATGGTAACGAAGGGAATAGTGCTCGGTCATAAAATCTCAAGCGAAATAATGGAGGTTGATCGGGCTAAAATAGACACTATTTCCCGATTACCACCCCCATCCTCCGTTAGAGCCATCAGAAGTTTCCTAGGACATGCCGGATTTTATAGACGATTTATCAAAGACTTTTCTAAAATCTCAAGACCTTTAACAAAATTACTTGAAAAAAATGCTTCTTTCATCTTTAACAAGGATTGCAACCAAGCATTTTTAACGCTAAAAGAAATGCTAGTCAATGCACCTATCATGATAGCGCCTGATTGGAAATTACCTTTCGAAATCATGTGTGATGCAAAGTGACTTTTCAATTGGAGCTGTCTTGGGACAAAGAAAATATAAGCATTTTCACCCAATTTATTACGCTAGTAAAACACTTAACGATGCACAATAAAATTACACAACAACTGAAAGGGAATTACTAGCTGTAGTATGTTCTTTTGATAAATTTCGTTCTTATCTTGTTCTTTCTATAACGATAGGTTATACAGACCATGCAACCATTCATTATCTCTTTAAGAAACAGGATGCCAAACCACGTTTAATCAGATGGATTCTACTCCTCCAAGAATTCGACATTGAAATAAAAGACAAAAGAGGAGCAGAAAACACCGTTGCAGATCATCTATCCCACTTGGAAGATCCAGCTTTGGAGGCAACTAGGGATGAACTAATCAATGAAAAATTTCCAACGGAGTCCTTAGAAATGGTGGAATATCGAGAAGAGCCATGGTACGCCGACTACGGTAACTACTTAGCTAGTGGAATAGTAACAAAAGGATGGTCACATCATCAAGGAAAAAAATTCTTTGCCGATGTAAAGCATTATTTTTGGGAAGACCTTTATCTTTTCAAAATGTGTGCCGAGCAACTTATCTGACGATGCGTACATGGCGGTGAAGCAAGAAGAATTCTCCGCCATTGTCATGAAGGTCCATACGGAGGACATCGTGGTGCCGCTAGTACCGCACGCAAGGTATTTAATTCAGGATTTTATTGACCAACCATATACAAAGAGGCCAAAAGTCTTATCAAGATATGTGATGCATGCCAACGATCAGGTAATATTTCTTCCAAAAACGAAATGCCACAAAATGGCATTCCTGTTTGTGAAATTTTTTATATGTGGGGACTCGACTTTATGGGGTCTTTCCCACTGTCAAAAGGAAACAAATATATACTTGTGGCAGTGGATTACTTGTCAAAATGGGCCGAAGCCGAAGCTCTTCCAACAAATGATGGAAGGGTTGTGGTAAGATTCCTGAAATGATTATTTTCTCGTTTTGGAACTCCAAAAGCGTTAATAAGTTATAGGGGTACCCATTTTTGTAACCATCAACTTGAAGAAATTTTAACAAGATATGGGGTCTATCACCGGATCTCAACTGCATAACACCCTCAAACAAATGGACAAGCGAAAGTGACTAATCGAGGTTTAAAAAGAATAATTGAGAAAACTGTACGGTTAAATAAAAAGGAATGGGCTGATAAATTAGACGACGCTTTATGGGCTTTTCGAACTGCATATAAAACAACCATAGGTACCACCCCATATAAGCTCGTCTATGGAAAAGTTGTCATTTGCCAGTAGAAATTGCACACAAAGCCTACTGGGTAATAAAAAACGTAAACTTAGACATAGAAACTACCGGTAAAAACCGATTTTGTCAATTAAATGAATTAGACAAACTAAGGAATCAAGCATATTCCAACTCCGAAATTTATAAGGAATGAATGAAAAATTTACATGATAAACACATTAAACATAAAGAATTTCGGGTAGGAGATCAAGTTCTATTGTTTAATTCACGACTTTGATTATTTCCCGGTAAATTAAAGTCTAGGTGGTCGGGACCTTTTTCTATCACCCGTATTTTTCCACATGGTGCAATTGATGTTGGTGCACTACATCTGTCGACTTCGTCTTGTATCGAGTCTTACACTAGTTAGAAAAGATCAGGGGATGTAAAACAAGAAATTGTGATAGATTTAGTGAGATTTCGCTTGAACAAAAGTTTAAATTGAAGATTTCGCTTGAAGCATCTCAAGCGAAATCATTCCATCAGATTTCGCTTGAGTCATGCTGAAGCGAAATCTCAATGTCTATATATAGGAGGTTAGTGTCAAGCGAAATCATAAGTTGTTTTTGTGTGATTTCCATACCGAGGTGCTGCCGGTGTGAGAACTGATTGTAATTGTTTTCATATCAATACAAATCAGTGTTAAAGTGAAGATTCAGCTGTTTCATAGTCAAATACTTGTTTTCCGCACCTGTATTTGATAGAATTCCTCTGAACCGACTCGTTTAGGTCAACAAAACGATCCTACAATTGGTATCAGAGCCAGTTGAGGAGTTCTACAGGATTTCAGCTGAAATTGACATCGTTCTCTTATTTCTACACTTTCTTTTCTCAGTTCAGAAAGTTTTTAAGGTCAAAACCTATTCAAATTCTCACGGATTGTTTAAAAGTACAAGATAACAAATCCTGAAAAGTTTCACTGCAAAATTCGACAAAAAACTATCAGAAACAAAACTCCGAATGGATTTCGCTTGAACATATCAGTTTTTCTTTGAAGGATTTCGCTTGAAATTCCAAGCGACACCTAGATTTCGCTTCAAATAGCATTCTATTTCGCTTCAAGGCTGTCGCTTCAACGATTCCGCTTCAGAGATTATTAATTGTAAATTTCGCTTGAACAATTTCGCTTCAAAGAGTTGATAGGTTCGCTTCAAGGTTTTCGCTTCAACCAGTTTGACATTTTCGCTTCAAAGACTGTTCACTTGACTAGTTCGCTTGAAAGCTACAAAGTGACCATTTCGCTTGAACTGTGATTGACTTGGTGATTTCGCTTGAACTCACTGTTGTGTGCAATTTTTGAATTCCGAAAAATGGACGAAGATTTTTACAACGCATTCGCTACTCCGGTTACCCCAATCAGCCTTGCACAAAACACGATGTTGGAAAACGAAACGGGCACGATGCAAAAGCCGCCTAAACTAATGAACATTGAGGAATACAAGGGTTGGGAAGGTCGTTTCGAGAATTGGGTGCAAGCAAACTATCTTGATGCATGGGAATGTGTTGAGACAAAATATATTCGACCGACGAATGATGATGAAGAAGTGGTTCCGATTAAAGATCTAACCGCCGATGCTAGAAAGAAATACAAAGATGAGAAAATGATGCTGAGTCTTCTACAACAAGCTGTGAAAGAAGACATCTTGGTGTTATTACAACATAACGGAACTTCCTACTCGATTTGGAAAGCTTTAAGATCAAAATTTGTTGGTAGTCAAGAAATGATAAAGAACAAGAAATCACTTCTGAAGAAAGAGTTCGATCTGTTTCGTGGTTTGAAGAATGAAAACACAAGGCAGATTATTGAAAGATATTGTAATCTGCTAGCAAACATGAAGAGATTGAGTATTGAGAAAGACAACGAAGAGTTGATAGAAAAACTTGCTGATGCATTACCACATGAGACTTGGGGCACATATCTCATAATGCTTAGAAACAAGAAAGGTTTTAACAGTTTGACACTCATCAAGTTCATTGAGAAACTGGAAGCTCAAGAAATGGAGCAACGAAAGATTATTCGAATGAAAGACTTTGATGGTGAACAGGATATTGGGTTGTATTACAAAGCATGGGTGAATGAGAAGTCTACAAATTTATCTCCAAAAATAGAAACTGCTTACAATGCCAAGAATTCTTCTGGAAGTTCATCATCAGGATCAAACAACAAAACAAGTTTCACATCATTTACGTCTTTCGATCCAAACATTTCGGCAACAAAGAATGGAAAAAAGATTCAGTGCAACATTGTACTGAATTTGGAGAATGATGAAGACTATTCAGTAGAAATTGCTAAAAGCCATATGTCTTTATTGGGAACTGTTCTTGAATCTTATGGTAGTTTTGTTGCAGGTCGAATCGGGAATCCAATGCTGTCAAAGGAAGATTACGACCAGATAGATGCTGAAGAAATGGAGTTGATGGACATAAAATGGTGCTTAGCCAGCGTATTGAGGAGAGCTGAGAAATTCAAGCAAATCACTGGAAGAGATGATCTTCGTGAGGCTGGTAATTCTACTTTAGGTTTTGATAAATCTAAAGTCACTTGTTTTCGTTGTAGGGAAAAAGGACACTTCAAGAGGGAGTGCAAAAACCGCGAAGCAAGTGGAGCTCAAAATCCATTCAAAAACAACAATGATTACTACCGAAAGGCCATTTACCATCAAGTTGCTCAACAACCACCTCAACAACAACAACAACATCAGGCACAAACTGCGCATGGAAGATATGTGATTGAAGATTCTGGAAAGAGAGCTTGTGCGGTTAATCAAGATTCATTAAAGAAAGTTAATGGTAATGCATTGATAATAGATCAAGATGATGAAAAACTACCTGAGGGTTTTAGCTGGGAGAATTTTAATTGGGATAACTATATTCCTGATCAAACCAAAGCTTATACAGCTTTTGTTGCCAAAGTTGAAGAAGATAGTGATGATGATCGTGAGTATTGGGCAAAAAAATTCGCAGCTGATATGAAACTGATTGCTGAAAGTGACAGTGAAGATGAAAAGGTTAAAAAGAAGAAGAAAAAGATTAAGACTCCAGTAAGTAGTGATGACGAAGATATTCCAGTAATCAAAAGAAAAGTAAAAGTTGAAGTTGCAAAGTTCAAAGTTGAAGATGAAGTTGATGCAAAGAAGATTCCAGTGAAGTGTGAAAACTGTGAAGCTGTGAAGAAGCAGAACAGTACACTGATCTATAACTTGAATAGTTTGAAGGAATCTTATGATGTACTGAACAAAGCAATGAACCAATACAATTTAACTAGTGAAGAACAAGCAACAGCGATGAAAACACTTCAAGGAGCTTTTATGACAAAGCAAAAAGTGGTGAACAATTACATTGAGAAGTGTGCTGCTCTTGAACAGAAACTGGAACTGCAAAGGATCGAAACTGAAAGAGTTAATCGTTTGTTGAAAAGTTACTCATGTACTTCTTATGTCATTGACAGGATTTATCCAACTGTTGAAGGCATGAAGGCATTTGAAGAAGATAAAGTAACTGAAGAAAAGAAGGATGATGGAAAAGAGACTGAAGAAAAGACTCCAGAAAAGAAGAACAAGAAGAAGAATGATACAAAGAAAAAGACTGACAAGAAGGATTATGGTAAGAAACAAGAAGTCAGTTATAACAAATGTCCACCCCCGCTAGAAAATGGATATTTGTCCAGGAATCCAAATCAGGAAAGAGTCGAAAAAGCAACAAATTTACAGTGGGAGTCGGAGTCGTCAGTCAATTTGCCAGAAAATATTGATGTCGTGTTTACATCATCTGACACTGATCATGAGTCCGAGTTAATTAAGAAAGTCGTCGATCAGGTGTTGGATAAAGACGAAACTGAGGAGTCAAAGTTGGAGTCCAACTCAGAGTCAAAGTCAGAGTCAGAGTCAAAGTCTGGTTCTGAAAGTTCGAGTTTGACGGTCAACAGTCAAAATTCTTCAGTTAAAAGGGTTTACAACAAAGAATTTCTGTTATCAAAATCTAATTTGAGTGACGAAACATTCAAAGTTGCATATACATTGAATGATTCTGACAAATTATATTCTGATGAGGAATTTCCACTAAGAGGTGTAAAAACTGAGATGATCAAAAAGGTTTTCAAATTAACAGAAATCAATTTTTCTGAATTAAAAGATGTAAATCTTATTGATAAACCTAAAAAATACACCTCAAGAGTACAACAAAGATTAAACAAGAAAAAAGGTTACAGTTCTGGTTCTGGTTTTCACAAGAA
The DNA here is from genome assembly GCA_030545235.1 of Helianthus tuberosus. Taxonomy (NCBI): domain Eukaryota; kingdom Viridiplantae; phylum Streptophyta; class Magnoliopsida; order Asterales; family Asteraceae; genus Helianthus; species Helianthus tuberosus. The sequence continues at coordinate 18,205 of JARYGA010026385.1, forward strand.
ACCAAACCCTAACCGTAATTTCAAAAAGAAAGGTCTTGGTTTTACTCCAACAGAAAAACAGAAAAATGAAACATATGTTCGTGATTTTAAAGCAAAGATGACATTTGTTTCAGGTACATCAAGAGATGAGGAAGAAAAGAAAAAGTTTTGGAGGCAGTCAAATAGTGAGTTTATTGCAACGAAGCAAGAAGAGATGAAGTTTGCTGGACAAAAGAAAGATACGAGAACCTGTTTCCAATGCAACACTATTGGACATATTGCCAGAGATTGTTCTAAGGCAATATCATCAAAACAGGGAGTTTTTCGTAAACTAAAAGAGAAAGTTGTTAAGTTTGAACCGCCAATTGACCGAACCAAATTATTCAAAAATTCTATTTTTGAAATTGGTGAAAGTTCAAACAGGTTTTACAAGAAAAAAGGAAATCTTGACAACCAGAAATGGGTTGTTAAGAAGTCTGTTGATAGTTCTAGCGATGATTCTGATAGGTTGAAATCAGAGGAGCTATCTTCTGGCGATGAATCTAATTCCATAAAATCAGAGGAGCCACAGGTTGAGTTAAAATTGAAAACTTCAGTTCCTCAAATGGATGATGTTAATTTTCCACCTTTGAAGGATGAAAATTTTAAGAAGAAAATTGGTAAAGTTGAGATTTCAAACCAATTTTATGATGATAACAAGGTTTTTGATGTTGATAAGGCCTTTAACCCCGCGGTGAAACACATTTTTGGCAAAATGATTGATCGAAAAGTTAAAGGGGTTAAAGAATTTTATGAGAAGAAGATGCAGAAGGAGAAAATTGAACCATCCCTAGTTCGTGATTGGGATGGCTCATACTACGAACAGTAAGTCTGTGGACTTGCCGGAGATCCCAAGTTGGTAATCGTGGATCAGGAATCGGCATCATTCTGTGTATTTGATTGTGTTTTTCGTACAAGTGGTAAATCAAGGACATTAATTTGTACTTGATTTTTCTACAAGTGGTTGGTAGACAATGTGATGAATCAAACCCCTAACTCTACAAGTGGTAAAAACAAACTTATTTTCCGGAAAAATCATTTTGATTAAAATAAACTTATGTGTTTTGAAATCTAAATGAGAAAATAGTTTGTTGTGAGGGGGAGTTCTGATTGTTTATGCCAAGTGGATGGCGATTTGAAGTGATTTGATATCAGTTGTCATTTTATTGTACAGTTTATTTTCAAATTTCCTAAAATGTGTTTGCATTTTAGGGGGAGTAAATTTTTAGAAAATCCAAAAACATTTGAAAATTTGAAAAAGCCAAAAACATGATAAAATGAAAAATGAGTTTTTGTTGCATAAAAGAGGAAATGATAGTACATCAGTGGACGATCACAACACGCTAAAGAAATGTAAAGTAAAAATGTGATAAACAATCTTACTGCGGATATGTCAGTAGGTTTTTGCACATTTAGTAGATTGTGACGAGATATAAACCTAAATTTCAAACTTGCTTGTTTTGTGGGTTAACACAAACTTGGATATATAGGTAACCCCTGAAATCTTGTTTGAAAGGTCCCGTATTCTGAGATACTAGGTCTTTATGCTCAGTGATATCTGGGGTATTATCCCGGGACTTCTGATTTTGCGGAAGCAATGGCCTAGTCCCCGGAGAATACTTTACATTTGCTTGAAATATAGCTCACCCTCAGCTAAAAATGATGAAACATTGAAAAATGCTAATCATGGCTGTTGTAATTCAAAAGATCCTCTAAAGGGGACACACCTAAAAGTCAACTAGGCTCTCTGCTGAACGGAAGTTCTGACCTGAGCTATCACGGTTGCATAATTTATTCCCCTTACAGATATCATCTGTGGTATACTCACCTGTAAGACTGAATATTGGGATCTGGATACGGGAGTATATTCAAGTAGTGGGACACACGGATAAGTTTAAGTTGCTTAAAACATTAACAACGTATCTCAGATCAGTTGAACTTTGTGTGAGAATTTAAGTGGACAAATATACTGACAATCTAGGTAAATTGTTTAGAACTTAATATGAAATGAAGCTTAACGGTGTTGGTGATTTGTCTCAGAAACTGATATGATCCTCTTGCACGATCTCACAAAAATTTTGTTTGTAAATATTTCATTTTCTGCATTTCATTTTAATCAAAAATCCAAAAAGATTTTAGTGTGTTTTAGCATAAAATTTTGAAAAATACAAAAAGATTTTCGACAACTGGTATTGAAAAGCTGATTTTCAAAATTCTGAGTGCTAAACATGATGAGTATGATTTGAGGTTTGGGTTCAAAACTGATTATTTTTTTGTCAAATCTTCAAGTGGTTCATCAAATTGAAAGATCATTTTGATTATATTTTTAGAGAAAAGTTTGAATTAGTGAAAGTTTATATGTTTGAAATGTATAAATTGTAAAATTTATTGTGAGGTAGAGTTTATGCAGGTTAAAGTTTGAGAAATGATGATTCTGAAAAGCCAAAGTTGTGAAAGTCAGACAACGATCCTGAAGCAGATGACGCTGAAGAATTAAAGGAATGCCAGCACATTGCAAGGGGGAGTCTGTTGATGCTGATTGAAAGAGTAAAGCCCAGAGACTGATCAAGACTGAAGATGTGAAGACACAGAATAGTTGTGACTCGATACTCGACTCGTCAACATCTGAGGGGGAGTCTGTTGGTGCACTACATCTGTCGACTTCGTCTTGTATCGAGTCTTACACTAGTTAGAAAAGATCAGGGCATGTAAAACAAGAAATTGTGATAGATTTAGTGAGATTTCGCTTGAACAAAAGTTTAAATTGAAGATTTCGCTTGAAGCATCTCAAGCGAAATCATTCCATCAGATTTCGCTTGAGTCATGCTGAAGCGAAATCTCAATGTCTATATATAGGAGGTTAGTGTCAAGCGAAATCATAAGTTGTTTTTGTGTGATTTCCATACCGAGGTGCTGCCGGTGTGAGAACTGATTGTAATTGTTTTCATATCAATACAAATCAGTGTTAAAGTGAAGATTCAGCTGTTTCATAGTCAAATACTTGTTTTCCGCACCTGTATTTGATAGAATTCCTCTGAACCGACTCGTTTAGGTCAACAAAACGATCCTACAATTGAAATTAAAACTCGGAATGGAATTCCATTCAAAGTCAATGGCTAATGGCTAAAGCTTTATCAAGGATTCATTGAGGATGAAGAGGAGGAGATCTCGCTACAAGCGGCCGAGGAATAAACGAAGGTTTGTACATCAACATCATATCTTGTAGGTAATGAACGTTGGGAAAGCTTCTAAATCGGTAACATTTCTAAAACCAAGTTTTGGGAAACAGGTCACTCACATGTGCACTAAAAAAATCTAAATTTTACCCGCCCACGGGGAAGTGCCCGCTGGACACAGGGCCGTGGCCGGCTACTGTCGGGGAAAAAACCCCCTTTTTCTTTTCATTCTTCATTTCAACACGACCCGTTTCCCCGAAAACTCTCTGGTTCCTTCGCGAATCTCTGCATATTTTCACGTTCTTCCACCGTTCAATATCGTCAAGGTATGATTCTATCATCATAGTTAGTTAGATTAATGAATTGCATGTAGTTTAACATAAAAAATTTGGGAAAATCTAGGGTTCTTGAACTTGACCCAAATTAAACCTCAATTTTTTTCTTAGATCTGTTAGTAGTAGTGTAGTTGCATGTTATAGGAAGTAAATCAACTTGAATTGTTTGTAGATTTGCCCGATTTCAAACAAAAACCTCAAACCCTTGTTTTTGAACCAAAAAAGATGAAATTGATGGGGTAAACGAATTATTTTTGGAAAAACAGCACTTGGGGTTTCAGGGGAAAACCGCCCCTACTCAACCAAAAATTTTCAAGTTTTCGAAACCGGGTAGAAAAATGGATTTTTTTGGGAAACAGACGCCTGGGCACGGGGTCGTGCTCAGCGAGCACGGGGGCGTGGCAAGAAAAACTCAGCCGAACATGGGGCGTGGCCATTGGCCACGGGGTCGTGTTCAGCTTGTTGTTTTAAGTTTTCTTCGGAAATTTATTGTTTCATGCTAATTGTTTTGTGTTTCTTTCAGATGGTCAGGAAATTAACAAGCTTCAATCAAAATGAATGGAACTATCAAGCCCGATTTAAAGTTCTCCAAACAAGGCCCAAGGAAAATTCAAGACAAGTAAGCCTCGAGACTCTGGAAGCTCACGGGTCCACTTAGGGCGGCACTCTTCACTAGACTCATCGGTCCACGAATATAGCATGGAGTTCTATAGCACATTCGCGTTTAAAGCTAAAGCAGAGCCGTTTGATGAGCAAGGGGTTCCGTTGTGCGGGAGAGGTGCTTTCAATCTCTATTGCACAGTTTGGGGCAATAATTGGGTTGTTTTCTAAAGAGGATGCTGGAGACGAAGAAAACATGGGTGGTCTCCGTGAAATCTCGCCAAACTCGCGTCAGATGGCATGGTCTCAAATCGGAGAAGGTCCATACGATCCAAGCCAAACCAAAAGCTCCCAGTTGCGGGACGCTCTCTACCGCTACATTCATAGGGTCCTTAGCAACTCACTCAATTAAAGGCGTGACAGTACCGGTGTTGTTAGCTTACGTGATCTGACGGTCTTATACTACATCCACAACCGTGTCCCTCTTGATGTTCCACACCTGCTCCTCCGAAACATGCACCTGAACCAACTAGCCACCGCCCCGACACCTATCTTCTTTGGGGGATGGATCTACCTCCTTTACAAGAACTTTGTTCAAAAGATGCCAAGATCCTTCTGTAAAGGCCCATGGTCTGGCAAGGTGGATCTCGTTATATGCCGCTCAATAGGAATCATCAACGAGGCGGGTGACGGGACGGTCCGATTTCAAACCACTCAGGGACATGTTTGGAACCCACATGAGGCTCTTGTTCTTCACGCCACCCCAATCCGTGCTCCTCCTCAATTTCAGGGCCATGCGGGCTCATCCTCTTCTCAAGGGGGTGGTTTTCCTAACATTCAAAGCTTACATGATCTTTTGCAGGAAAACCTCTTATACACCCGCAACACCTACAACATGGCCAACAACACCTACACCCGGGTCGGAGCAATGGAGAGGAACATCTCCGATATGCAAGGTGACATCAGCCACATCCGGGAGCACATGGTGTATCGAGGAGGAGATGATGAAGATGAAGACATGGATTG